>WOXC01000401.1:0-149762 GCA_011680675.1 Gymnobelideus leadbeateri
GAAATAACTGATATTGATATAGTGCCTAATATGTTCCAGACTCTTTCTTTAGTGCTTTACAAATGTTATGTCATTTGACCATCACAAAAACCCTAGAAAGTAGGCATTATTATTATCCCCGCATTTTGTTTCTCACAGATGAGAAAACTGAGGCAGACAGGTTAAGGGATTTACCCAAGTTCATTCAGCTAGTAAGTGTCTGAGGCTGGATTTGAACTCAGGTCTTCATTACTCTAGGCCTTGTGCTCTTCCCATTATACCACCTAGCTGCCCCTTCCTCATATTTTGTTTATTTTGTTTTGCACTTCGGAGTATTTTATTTCTTTCCAATTACATGTAAAGATAGTTTTCAACATTATTTTTTGTAAGATTTTTAGTTCCAAATTTTTCTCTCTTCTCCCCAAAACAACAAGCAGTCTGATATAGGCTATACATATACAAGCATATCTCTGCTTTAGTCAGTGTTGTGAAAGAAGAATAATTTGTGACATTACAGAATCTCTTGGCATAGCTATTAATGCTAATTGCAGTTCTTAGTAAACTTCCCTTTGGCTTTCTTTTCCCCACCCTCCCATTTGTTCAAGCGATAAGTCAATTGTTGCTACTCTTATTTTTGGGAACTCAGCAGGTATTGGATCAATACCAAAGATTAATAGCCAGCTAATGAAAACTTAGATCCCATTTATATATTTGAAACTAAAGTCCACAAGTTGTGGGCTACTGTGATGTCTACCTGCTAATAAGTCCCTTCAAATATGGTAAAATAATAATAATATTCCAAAACATATCTGCTGAATAATCAGAACATTTTTTTCTGTTGTCAGGTAAGCCAACTCATAATCATATACAAAACCCTTATATGTGTTTATTATATGAATTGGTAGCATTAATCTCAGCCCTGACAATGACCCCACCAAATAAAATTCGAGACTGATAGTTTTGTATCCCAAATATTATGATCTGAGCACTAGATAATATATTCTTATTATTATAATTTTTCTGACTTTATTACAACTTTTGTTTTTTTATTGTTGTTATTCAAAGGTGAAAAGAAATTGACTAAGCTATTTTCTTCAACTTATCCAGTTAATTGCTGATATTTAATGATTTATGTACTTAATATTTCCAATCTTTGTGTGATTGGGGAATAAAAATGATGTTTATTGTGATAATAACACTATAACATTTGTTATTTGAGAATATTTACCTAGAGCTTCCCCTTACACCCTCCTTATTTCATATTATTTAGACATCTTACCCTATTATGTCTCCCTTTACCACAGTCTTGGCTTAAATCATGGCCCTCTTCCTCACCAATGCCAACTCCTTGTATGCAATTTTGATCTAATCCCTTCATTACATTTCTAGCAAATCATCTCTTCTATTATCCTATACTTAGTCTTTTCTTTCTTTCAAAAGCATACCCATGTATTCTTCATACTTAAAATCCCCCCACTAGTTTTGTCCTGTTACCTCTACTACCTATTACCCTGGGTATCTCCTCTCCTTCATGTTTAAAATCTTGAAAAACAAAAGTGCACTTGGTGCATCCCTTTCTTCTTGACTGATTCTGTTAGTCAATAAACATTTATTTGTTTGCTTGTTTATATATTTATTTAATTATTTTTGCTTTTTGGAGGGGAGAAGGTAGGGCAATTGGCATTGAATGACTTGCCCGAGGTCTAAGGCTTGTTTTTTGTGTTAAGTGTCTGAGGCCAGATTTGAACTCAGGTCCTCCTGACTTCAGGGCCAGTGCTATTCACTGTGCCACCTAGCTGCCCCAATAAACATTTATTAAGCATCTTCTATGCCCAGGTAGTGTTTTAAGCACTGGGGATATAAAGTAATTGTGAAAACAAAACAAAACAAAACAAAAAAAACAGTTCTTACACTCAAGATACTTACAGCCCAATATGGGATACAAGATGCAAACAACTATATATAATAAAGGAAGCTTCTGAATAAAATGGAAATAATCAATAATAGGGAAGGGACTAGAATTAAGAATTAAGGAGGATCACAGAATGTTTCCTATAACATAGGTTGTTTTTTTTTTTTTTGTTTTGCTGTTGTTGTTGCTATTGTTGTTTTGGGTTTTGTCTAGACCGTGAGGTCAGCCAGGGAAACTAGGTGTTTTCTGCAAACTTTTTTTCTCCAAAGTAACAAATGATCCCTTAATACAAAAATTAGGTAGATTTTTCTCAATCCTAATCCCTTTTGTTCTCTTTTCAGATTTGGGCTGTCATGAGTTAACAAGTCAATCAGCACTCAGTCAGCACATATTTATAAAGTGCTTACTGTGTCCTAAGGCAGATGCTTTTCCAGGTCACTCTTTCATCTCTATAGTTACGGGTCTGCTTTCTTCTATTTCCTTTCCTCTCTATCAATGATATTCTTTCTGGCTACCTCTGTCAATTGTTTGTTTATATAATTGTCAAGTTTATTTACTAGTACTTATTTTCACACTATATTTGACAGAAAATGAATTATTAAATATAGTATATTGACAGGACTTGTGATTTAATTGATAAAGAGAGTTCTCAGGCAAGGGAATTTCTACCAAAGTAAGTTACTATCATCTATGCAAATATAGTCTTAGAGAATTGCCTGGAACACAGAAAGATTAAAGAACATAAAGAAATCACATGGCCAGTAAGTATCAGAGGTGAAAGATTAACCCAGGCCCTCCAGGCCACCTATCTAGTATGTGACATCATATAGAAAATAAGAAGAGTGTAGCATTCATTCACATATGTGAATCAGAAAGCGCATAAATAGCACTGTACTAATGAGTGATGCAAGAAATCCATATTTTCATAATCATTTGTAGAAATGCTTCATATATCTGTTTAGGAGGAGAAAAAAAAACTACCCTAGAAAAAAAAGTCTACCCTAGATACTGCTTTATTTACTTTACATTCTCACCATTATGGAGCTCTTCAACTAAACTCTCCTTTCTCTAGGTAACCAAAAAGTAAATTACCTTGCAGGATTTAGATCTGGAAGTGATTTTGTAAATACTCTAGGCTTCTCATTTGATAAATGAGAAAATCAGATTATTAATGAGACTGGGGACAGGGGTTAGAGGAAGAGAAACTTCACTTCCATTGGTTTTTTAGTATCTTGTACCCATAAATTTGTTGAAGCATCAGAATGCATTTTATCTTGCACTTAGTTTACTTGGAAATAAGCAAGCACAAATCATTTATACATTTTTTTTTTCTGGCAAGAAGTGTTTAAATGGGGTGAGGATTCTGGAAAAATGGTACAGTAGGTCAGAAAATTTAAAGCTCTCCAAATTTCCTCCACAAATTATGAAAAACGGCACCTCAGGGAAAACAAAGAGTAGTTAAAATAAACAAAACTTGGCATGGAATGGAGGGCTTCCTGGTACAATACGCGAAGATCTGAGATGTGATCTCTGTGTAATGTAAAAAACTTCAGGCTGAAACTGCAAGCAGAGAGGTCTGGGACTAGCTAGGTTGGAGATAGCCTTTTATGCAGCAACAGGAATTTTCACCTTCTTGATAGTGTGAGGAGTTAAGTATAATAGCAGGGGGAAATTGAAAGAAATGCTACATGGGGCAGGTAGCTGGTATAGTGGATAGAGCACAGGCTGTGGAATCAGGAGGACCTGAATTCAAATCTAGCCTCAGATGCTTGACTGACACATTTACTAGCTGTGTGTCCTTAGGTAAGTCACTTAGGCCTAATTGCCTTGCCTTCCCCTTCCTCTCTCCAAAAGAAATGCTACTGATAAATGACTCTAGGCCTAGCTGTCTACTGAGATTTGGACCTGGGAGAAAAGGAAACAACATATACCTGGTGAATGTGAAGGCAGTAGGGTGGTAACGCAGTTACAGATCAGAGGCAAGAAATGAAAGAGGATCTGAGGCCAGAGCTACCATCTTCCACAACCCAGGATTAGAGGTGATTACAATAATAAGTTTCTATAAACAAACAAAAAAATAGCAGGTTAAGAATAAATAATCCAACCATACAAAGTTACTATGGGAATAAAAAAGTCCAGGAATCCTCTTCAGAGGATGATGTTAAGCAAAAAAAAAAAAACAAAAAACAAAAAAAAAACCAAACCCAAAAAACAAAACTCTCCTACCCCAAAGAGTAACATCAAATTGTCACATGCAAAAGTAAGTTATAGAAGAATTTTAAAATTACTGTAAAAATCAAATGAGAGATATTGAGGCTTTTTAAATAAGAACAAACCAAGAAAAGCAAAAAGATTATGAAAAGAAAATCAACCAACTAGAAACTGAGATCTGAAATCTTAAGGAAGAAAACATCCCCTTGAAAATTAGAATTGGGCAAGGGGAAACCTGTAACATTATAAGAGACCAACAAATAACAAAACAAAACATAAAGAATGAAAAAGTAGAAGAGAAAGTGAAACATTTCATAAGAAAAACTCCTGATCTTGAGAACATATCAAGAAGAGGAAACAAAAGAATTATCAGACTACTTGAAAGCTATGATAAAAAAAGTATCTTGATACAATAATACAAGAAATAATTAAAGAAAATTGTCCTGAAGTGTTAGAACAAGAAAACAAAATAGAAATAGAAAAAATCCACTGATCACTACCTGAAAGAGATCCTACAAGGAAAACCTAAAGAAATGTGATGGATTCCAAAACCCTAGCTCAAGGGGAAATATATATATATATATATGTATATATATATGAATAATACATATTATATAAATATATGTTTATTATATATTATGTATATATAATCAGGAATAAGGAAAAAACAATTAAAATATGGTAGAGCCCAATTAAAACAACACAAGGCATTACAGCAAGACCATGGATCTTGGAACAGAATATAGTGAAGAACAAAAGAACTGGACTTGTAGACAAAAATAGCATACATAGCAAAGTTAAGAATAATCTTTATTTATTTATTTGTTTGTTTATCCATTCATTAATTTATCTATTTATTCATTCATTCATTCATTCATTTGTTTGTTTTTGGTTTTCAACATTCATTTCCACAAGATTTTAAGTTACAAATTTTCTCACCATTTCTCCCCATCCTCACCCCAAGATAGCAAGCCTACTGAATACCCCTTCCCCCAATCTGTTCTCTCTTTTACTGCCCCTTTACATTTTAGAAGGGCAAGATGAATTTCTGAACCCCAGTACCTGTATATTTTATTTCCCAGTAACATGTTAAAAACATTTTTTTTACATTTGTTTTTAAAACTTTGATTTCCAGATTCTTTCTCTTCTTCCTTCCTCACCCATCCCCACAGGGAAGAGAAGCAATTCAATATAGGTTGTAAATATGTAGCTATGCAAAAAATTTCCATAGTAGTTGGTGAAAGATGGTGAAAGACAAACTATAGTTAGAATTATAACTATATTTCCGTTCATCCTATCCCTCCCCCACTTATTCTATTATCTCCTTTGACCCTCTCCCTTTTCAAAAGTGTTTGCTTCTAATTACCATCTCCCCCAAGCTGCCCCCCTTCTACCATCCCTTCTCTTATTCTCTTCTTCCCTACTTTCCTGTAGGTAATTATCCAACTGAGTATTTATGCTATTCCCTCATTAAGGCAAATTCAATGAGAGTAAGTTTGACCCATTCTCTTTCACCTTCCTGCTCTTCCCCTCCATTGTAACAGTTTTTTCTTGCCTCTTTTATATGAGATAATTTACACTATTCTGTCTCTCACTTTCTTGTTCTCCCAATATATTCCTCTCTCACCTCTTAAATTTTATTTTTTTAAGATATCATCCCTTCATATTCAACTCATCCTGTGCCCTCTCTTTATTTATACATGTACATATATATACACACTCACATATATATTTGAACACACATACACCCTCCAATACATATATATGTGTATATATATATATATATATACATATATATATACATATATATATACACTCCTCTCTCTCTCTCTCTCTCTATATATATATATATATATATATACACACACACACACACACACACACACACACACACACAGACACAGACACACACACACACATATATATTCCCTTCAACTATACTCATACTGGGAAAACCTCATAACTTACAAATATTGTTTTTCCATGTAGGAATGTAAATAAAACATTTTCAAAAAGTTCCTTATGATTTCTTTGTCCTGTTGACCTTCTCATGAATCTCTGGCTAATTGTATTTGAAAGTCAAATTTTCTGTTCAGTTCTGTATTTTTTTTTCATCAATTATACTTGAAAATCTTCTATTTAATGGAATGTCCATATTTTCCCTTAAAATCTTATACTCACTTTTGCTTTCTATGTGATCCTTCATATTAATCCTAGCTCCTTTGACCTCTGGAATATATTCCAAGCCCTTTAATCTCTTAGTGTAGAAGCTGCTAGACCTTGTGTTATCCTGACTGTATTTCCACAATACTCAAATTGTTTCTTCCTGCCTGCTTGTAATATTTTCTACTTGACCCGGTAACTCTGGTATTTGACTCTAATATTCCTAAGAATTTTCTTTGTTTGATCTTTTTCAAGAGGAGATTGGTGGATTCTTTCAATTTCTATTTTGCCGTCTGGGTCTAAAACATCAGGGCAATTTTCTTTGAGAATTTCTTGAAGATGATTTCTAGGCTTCTTTGCTGATCATGGCTTAAAGATGGTCCAATAATTTTTAAATTATCTCTCCTGGATCTATTTTCCAGGTTAGTGTTTTTTCCAGTGAGATATTTCACATTGTCTTCTATTTTTTCATTTGTTTGAATCTGTTTGATAGTATCTTAGTTTCTCATAAAGTCATTAGGTTCCATTTGCTCCAATCAAATTTTAAAAGAATTGTTGTCTTCAGTGAGTTTTTGAAATTCCTTTTCCATTTAGGCAATTTAACTTTTTAATGCCTTCTTCTCCTCATTGGCTTTTTGGGCCTCTTTTCCCATTTTTTTAGTCTATTTTTAAGGTGTTATTTTCTTTAGTAATTTTGGTTCTCCTTTAGCAAGCTGTTGACATTTTTCATGACTTTATTGCATCATTCTCATTTCTCTTTCTCTTTTATCCTCCACTTCTCTTACTTGATTTTCAAAATCCTTCTTGAGCTCCTCCATGGCCTGTAACTAGCTCATCTTTTTCTTAGCTCATCTTTTTTTTTTTTTTGGAAGCTTTCAATGCAGGAATTTTGACTTAATTGACTTCTGGTTCCATGTTTTGATCCTTTTTGTCCCCCAAAAAAGATTTTATGGTCTTATTGTGCTTTCTCTGCTTGCTCATCTTACCAGCCAATTATTTGAATTTTGAGCTCCTTGCCACAATAGAACTCTGCTTCCAGATTGCAGAGAGCTATGTCCCAACTCACTGAGGTTTTCATAGATTTTGTCTGAGTTATGAGGAGGGTACCCTCTGTACAGATACCCCAAGCTCTGGCACACAGGCCACATACCCCAGGACCACCACCCAAGACCACAATTAAGATCCAAGAATGTTAAAACAAGAGCAATTGTGCTTTGAATGGTCACTTGGTCCTCCTATGATGTGCAGGCCAGGAGCTACACTGGCAGACATATGGCAGTAGTTGTAGCTGCTATGCCTCCTCCACCTCTTGCCCTTGGGTAGGGGCCAGACTGTGTTGTTCCATCACCCAGTTCCAACAGAGTTCTACACTGAATAATTTTATGCAATTTTTGATATATATGCATTACTCCCTCTTTAACCCATTCCTGATGAGAATAAGATTGCAGAGCTGCCAACCTCCATTTCTCATTTAATTCCTTGGTGTCAGTTCTTACTCTTGCACCTCATTTGCATAAGATATACTCTTATTACCTTTTCCTAGATGCTTTACTTTTTAGTATCACAGTGTGTTAAAGAGGGAGTGATATATACAAAAGAATAAGCAGATAGGGAGGGTGGAGAAGATAAGGGAGAGATCTTTGGTGGGAAGTTAGGTTAAGTAATAGGATGGCAAGGTGGCAGGTAGAAGTAAAGTAGAGTAATCAGGAGGGATAGGAAATAGTAAATATAAATAAACATAAAATAAAGATTAAGAGCAGAATTTATTAGGAAAAAAACAGGGTACTAATCATGATGTCTGGCAAAGTTAAGACTAAAATAGATTTAATCAAAAAAGGAAAAAAAAGGAACCTATACTATAGGTTAGCCATATAAATCAATATCGTTTTAGGGTACTTAAAATAACCAGAGAGTATACGGTTGGAGCATTGCTGTGGTTTAAGAAATGGTGGGGGGTGGAGCCAAGATGGCGGAGTAGAAACAGCATTTCCAATGTGCTCTGCCCCACACAAATTTCAAACAATGTGAAAGGGAGCTCCGAACAGCTTCTGGAGCCACAGCATCCACAGAACGGCACAGAGAAGCTAACCTCCTGCTGAGGACAGCCCAGTAGCCCTGCAGGGAGCGGCCAGTGCAGTGCTCTGAGAGCAGGCAGCACAACGCGCTGGGAGCCGACTGCACAGCATGCAAAGCTGAGCCCAGGTCCGCGGTTTTAGCCACAGGACGACCCGGCTTCAGCCGGCTGGTGGAACCCCAGAACACCAGCAATTGTGGCGATTCCAGAATTATCAGCACAGATATGCCTAGGACAAAGTGAGAGGTTAGTGCCCTATGGACTTTGGGACCAGTATGTGGGGAACGCGTGGCTTCCTCCCCTGGGGGCAAAAAGCTGCTGAAGAAACAGCTGCACAGAAGCCATTTTGCAGCTTCAGTAGTGGCTCTAGCTCCTGGTCTGCTAACTGTAGGAAGATCCAGCAATCAGTCTGGGGGTTAATCGCTTTTGCTTTAAACTGCCTGGATCTGGAATGTGGTCTGGGGGGAAAGTTTGGGGTGGGTATCCAACTTGCCAGAGTGGGTGGAGGCTTTACAGAGGCCACCCAACTGGTGGAAGTTGTGAAGACCCCACGTTTGGGCGGAAGCTCCCCTGTCGGGGTGGCAGAGTCCTACTGTGGCAACAAGCCCGAAAAACAAGTAATTAAGTGGCAATATGCCTAGGCAAATGAAACAAAATAAACAGAAAAGTTCAACATTGGACTCCTATTTTAGGGGCAAAGAGGCTCAAAGCATGGAGGAGGACTGTGAGGTCAGAAGTCCTGCACCAAAAGCCCCAAATGAAAATACAAGCTGGCTACAGGCCATAGAGGACCTTAAGAAGCAGATAAGAGAAGTGGGGGAAAATTTGGGAAAAGGAATGAAAAAGATGCAAGCAAAGTATGAAATGACAGTCAACAGCCTGACTGAGGAAAATAACACCTTAAAAAATAGACTAACTCAAATGGCAAAAGAGGCTCAGAAAGGCAATGAGGAGAAGAATGCCTTAAAAAGTCGAATTTGCCAGATGGAAAAAGAATCTCAAAAGTTCACTGAGGAGATTCATTCCTTCAGAGTTAGACTGGAGCAAATGGAAGCTAGTGACTTTATGAGAAATCAAGATGCTGTTAAGCACATCCAAACAAATGAAAGAACAGAAGGCAATGTGAAATATCTCATGGGAAAAACCACTGACCTGGAAAATAGATCCAGGAGAGACAATTTAAAAATTATTGGACTACCTGAAAGCTATGATCAAAGAAAGAACCTAGAAATCACCCTTCAAGAAATTCTCAAGGAAAATTGCCTTATGTTTTAGACCCAGAGGGCAAAATAGAGGTTGAAAGAATCCACAGATCACCTCCTGAAAAAGATCCCAAAAAGAAAACTCCCAGGAATATTATAGCCAGGTTCCAGAATCCCCAAATCAAGGAGAAAATACTACAAGCAGCCAGGAAGAAACAATTTCAATATTGTGGAAACACATTCAGAATAGCACAGGACCTGGCAGCTTCTACATTGAGGGATAGAAGGGCATGGGATATGATATTCCAGAGGGCAAAAGAGCTGGGAATGAACCCAAGGGTCACCTACCCAGCAAAACCGAGTATCTTGTTTCAGTGGAAAATATGGTCATTCAGTGGAATAGAGGACTTTCAAGTATTCTTGATGAAAAAACCAGAGTTGAATAGAAAATTTGACATTCAGACACAAGAAGCAAGAGCTGTTTGAGAAGGGAATCAAGGAAAAGAAATCAAAAGGAACTTATCAAAGTTGGACTATTTACAGTCCTACATGGAAAAACAATAACTGTGTTTGATGAAACCTTTCTCATTATGAAAATAATTGAAGAAGGGTACATGGCATATGTTCACAGGTATACATGGATAGAGGGCAATTGAATTTGATGGGAAGGGATCATTATTTTTTTTTTTGGAGGGCAATTGGGGTTGGGTGACTTGCCCAGGTTCACGTGGCTGGGTTTTTGTTTGTGTGTTGGGTGTCTGGGGCCGGATCCGACCTCGGGTCCTTCTGGCTCTGGGGCTGGATCTCTGCTCGCTGTGCCACCTAGCCGCCCCAAGGAAGGGATGATTCTCAAGGGGTGAAGTCAAGAGGTAAGAGGAAAGTGGAAAGAGGAGATGGAGAGAGACAGGGTAGGGCAAACTATCTCATGTAGAAGAGGCAAGGGGAAGTAGTTGCAGAGGAGGGGAAGAACAGGAAGGCAAAAAGGCAAAAGCATATTCTCATTTAAGTTGCCTCAAGGAGAGAATCACATACATACTAAATGGAATATCTTATCCTCACTCTCCTGAGTAGGGGAAAGGGGGATGAGAGGGGGGATGATGGAGGGGAGGGCATTCTGGGGAGAGGGGAGGTTAGAAGTACCCACTATCAAAGAGGGACAGGATCAAAGTAGGGAATGGACCAGGTGGGAGGTGAGACAGGTGGGAGGGAAATATAAGCAGTCTTTTACATTATATCTACTATGGTAATGTTTTGCATAGATATACATGTACAACACATACTGAATTGCTTATCTTCTCAGAGGGAGTGGGTGACAAGGGAGAAAGGGAATGGATCTGAAAATCCAAGTTTTAAAATTAAATGTTTCATAAGATGTCCAGGCAGTGTGGCTCAGAGATTCACCTTGAGAAGATATGGGAGAGAGCAGATTGGATGAGGGGATATCTAGTGGGACTGCTATACTGGGGTGGTGGGTAGGGAAAAAATGGGGGAAAATGTAACTCATAATTTGGTTGAAATGAATGATGTAAACCAGAAGTTAATAAAGCATTTGTTTAATTAAAAAAAAAAAGAAAAAATGGAAACTGGAATGGTCACAGCAATAGATAGGAGGAAGGGATTGATCTAAGTTATCTTTGGGAGAATTAGGTGGTACTTTTAAAGACTCTCAAAATAAAAATCTAATTTAAAAAAATGGTGAATTGGTAGACTTAAATAGAGACTGATCCAACCATTTTGGAAAGCAAGTTTTAACTATGTCCACAGGGCTATAAAGCCATTCATACACTTTGACTCAGCAATTCCACTTCTATGTCTGTATCCTAAAAATGTCATAAAAATGAGAAAAGGACCCACACATACAAAAATATTTATAGCAGTTCATTTAGTTGTGGTCAAGAACTGAAAATTGAGGGGATGCCCATCAATTAGGGAATGGCTGAACAAATTACGATACATGAATGTAATGGAATACTATTGTGTTATAAGAAATGATGAGCAGGTAGACTTCATAAAAAAGAAAAAACCTGGAAAGATTTATATGAACTGATGCTGAGTGAAATGAGCAGAACCAGGAGAATATTATAAACAGTAAGGGCCACACTGTGTGAAGAATGACTTTGACATATTTAGCTTTTTTTTTTTTTTTCAGAAATCTAAGCATATAAGACGACTCCATGATTCATGATGCAAAAAGCTATCCGCACCCAGGGAAACAACTTTGACTTATGAATGCTGATGGAAGCATACTATTTGCTCTCATTTTCTTTTGTTGTTTTGTTTCTTTTTTTCTCATAGTTCCTCCCATTAGTTCTTATTTTTCTTTACATCATGAATAATGTGAAAATGTTTAATATGAATGTATGAGTAGAACCTATATCAGGTTGCACACAAAATTTGCAGAATGGGAGTGGAGAAGGAGGAGGAGAAAATGAAAATCTCAAAATCTTATGGAAGTGAATATTGAAAACTAAAAATAAATAAAGTAACTATGCAAAAAAGAGAAAAATATATAGAAGGACTTGGACCTATAAAGGAAGCTGTTATATACCCTCAGAAAAATAGAGGACAAACAAGCATAGTGTGGTCTTACATGGATATACATATGTACATGTCTATATGTGAATGTGATTAGAGATATATAACTATATGTATGTGTATGCATGAGCATATATGAGTTTATATGTGTACATATGTGTATATATGTAGGTATGGATTTATAAACATGTTTATATATATATATGTACACACAAACACACACACACACACACACATATATATATTTCTACTAATTTTAGTATGTGGTGTTGAATGTTACTCTAAACTCAATTTCTGTTACATGTCTTTTGAATTTTGTCAAAAGTTTTATTCACATGATGATTTTCATGGCTGCTGCTTTGTAATGTTGTATGAAATCTGGTACTGCTACATTAACTTCCACAGTATTTTTTCATTTATTAACTTAATATTTTTTGTCATTCCATATATATTTTTATTATTTTTCTATCCATATATGTTAACTCTTTGGCATTTTAATTAATGTGACCTTGAATAAGTAAATTAATTTAGAAAGAACTATAATTTTAAAATATTGGTTCAGTTAATTGCAATACCAGTAGTAGTCATCATCATCATAGCAGTCTTTGTTGAAATCATCATACTACTAGTAGTAAAAGTTAAAATATCAAGCACGTAGACCATCAGAGAAATCCTTAGTTAAAC
Source organism: Gymnobelideus leadbeateri (assembly GCA_011680675.1). Taxonomy (NCBI): domain Eukaryota; kingdom Metazoa; phylum Chordata; class Mammalia; order Diprotodontia; family Petauridae; genus Gymnobelideus; species Gymnobelideus leadbeateri. The sequence goes on from WOXC01000401.1 coordinate 12,761, forward strand.
TCATACATACACATACACTTACACATACCTATGCATGTGTATATGTAAATATATATATATATATATATATATATATATATATATATATATATATACACACATACAGATATAGGAATGGAAATACATACAATACATAATCATACACACAGATGTGGTGTGTGTGTGTGTGTGTGTAGATATTCAGCTAAGGTATTCAGCCTAGGAAAAGGAAAGTGGTTGTTCTAAGACAGTCACACGAGTGACTCTGTCTTTGTTATTGCTAGCAAGATTCTTGCTAAAGTCCTCTTTAATAGGCTAATAATCCACTCAGAAGATGGACATCTACTCAAGAGCCTGTATGGCTTCAGAAAGGGCCATGGAATGGTTGACATGGTGTTTGCTTCCAGACAACTCAAGGAGGAATCCAGGCAATAGGACAGAGGTTTTTACACAGTCTTTGATGATCTCAGACTTTTCACTGACAGGCATGAGGGTGTGTGGAAGATCATGGTAAATTCTGGTTCCTCAGAGAACTTCAGCAATATATTGTGTCAGTTCAATGATAGTGTGTTTGCATGGATTCTGGAAAATGGACAATAATCTTGAGCTTTCCTATTCACCAATGGAGTAAAGCAGGGCTGACTACTTACTTGTATTCAGCAATATTGTCAGAAACTTTCAATGAGTATGAAAATGGCATCAAGAGCAGCTACAACACTGACTATAAATTATTTAATTTGAAAATGCTATGAGCCAAGACTAAAGTGGAGAGAGAGTTTGTGTATGTTTTTTTGTACACTAATGATTTTGCACTCAATGCAACCTCTGAGGCTGACATATAAGATTGTAGATCAATTCTTTACTACTTGTGCTAATTTTGACATTATAATTAAGACCGAGAAAACAGGATTTTCAAAAGTCAGTACCACACCATACAATATGTGGAACCATTGGTTACAACAAAAGGGAGAATTTTGAATGCTCTGGATAAGTTCACTTGCCTTGGTAGTATACTTTGCAAGAATGTACACAAAGATGATGAGGTTGACACATGCATTGCCAGAGTAAGACCAGTGTTCTTGAAGGTCTACAGAGTCATTATGCTGGATTCCTTGTTGTATGCATGTGAAGGTTAGAGAGTATACCATCACTATGCCAGGAAACTGAATCATTTGAATTTTGAATTTGAATATCTACCATTTGAATTATCTTACAAAGATTCTGAAGATCACCTGGCAAGATAAGGTAGCAGATACTAAAGTCCTTTCTCAAGCTCAAACTTTACTGCAGAGAGTACAACTCCAATGGGCTGGCCTCATTGTTTGAATGCCAAATGTACTTTTGCCTCAAAGACTATTTTATAGAAAGTTCAGACAAAGCAAATGCTTATATTGAGGTCATAAGAAACAATACAAGGACACTCGGCAGGTTTTTCTGAAGAATTTTGGAATCCATTGTGAGACATGGCAGACACTTGCAGAGGCATGTCCAGGATGGCATGCCCACATCAAAGAAGGCCGTATTCTCTATTCTGGAAGGCAAAATTGCAGTAGCTCAAAAGAAACATGATATCCTCAATCAGAGACATCGCCACTCCAAATGTCCATAGGTAATATTTGTATCCAATTTGTGGTAGAGCCAGAAGGACTTGTATTGGTCTGATCAGCCATAGTTGAACACACTATGCCCTCAACCTGATGTAATGATGTGACTTTGGTCCTTTTTGAGTGTGGAGTACAACTAATCAACTACACACACAAACACAAATATTTATGTATAAGTTACTGTAAACATTATGAAATATTTGTGAATCTACCTGTTCAAACAAACACAGGACCTATATGAACACAACTACAAAACACTTTTCACAGAAATAAAGTCAGATCTAACTAATTGGAGAAACATCAATTGCTCGTGGCTGAGTCAATATAATAAAAATGAAAATTTTACCTAAATTAAATTACATATTTACTGCCATACCAATCAATTTACTAAAATATTGCTTTATAGAATTATTAAAAATAGTAACAAAATTCATTTGGAAGACAAAAGGTCCTGAACATCAAGGGTATTAACACAAATAATGCTAGGGAAGGTGGCCTAGCTATACCAGATTTTAATCTGTATTATACAGCAGCAGTCTTCAGAACTACTTGGTACTGGCTGAGGAATAGAGCAGTGGATCAATAGAATAGATTGGGTACATGAGACTCAGCAGTCAATTACTATAATAATCTACTCTTTGATATACCCAAAGACCCCAGTTTTGGGGATAAGAACTCACTATTTGACAAAAACGCTAGAAAAACTGGAACTAAGTATGGTAGAAACTGGGCATAGACCATTATCTAACACCATATACCAAAATCAAGTCTAAATGGGTGCATGATCTAGGTATAAAGGATGATTCTGTAAGCAATCTGGGAAAGCAAGGAATAGTTAACCTGTCAGATTTATGGAGAGGGGAAGATTTCATGACCAAACAAGAATTAGAGAGCATTATAAAATGCAAAATTGATAACTTTGATTACATGAAATTGAAAATCTTCTTTACAAACAAAGCCAATGTAACCAAGATAAAGAGGGAATTGGGAAACTGCGAAAGAATTTTTACAACCAATATCTCTGATAAAGGCTTCATTTCTAAAATATATTGAGAAATGAGTCAAATATATAAGAATATAAGTCATTTTCCCAATTGGTAAATAGTCATAGGATAGGAACAGGTATTTCTCAGAAGAAGAAATTAAAGATATCTATAAGCATATGAAAGAAAATGTTTTAAATCACTATTTATTAGAGAAATTCAAATCAAAACAAGTCTGAGGTGTCACATCTCATCAGTCAGATTGGCTAAGATGACTAAACAGGAAAATGATAAATTCTGGAGAGGATGTGGAAAAATTGGTATACAAACACATTGCTGGTGGAGTTGTGAACTGATCCAACCATTCTGGAGAGCAGTCGGGAACTATGCCCAAAGCTCTATAAGCAATTTCATATCCTTTGACCCAGGAATATCACTTCTAGGGTTGTATTCCAAAAAGATTATAGAAATGAGAGGAAGACCCATATGTACAAAAATATTTATAGCAGCCATTTTTGTAGTGGCAAAGAATTGGAAATTAAGGGGATGCCCATCAATTGGGGAATGTCTAAACAAGTTATGGTATATAAATGTAATGCAATACTATTGCACCACAAGAAAGAAAGAGCAGATGGACTTCATATTTACCTGGAGAGGCTTTTATGAACTGATGCTGAGTGAGAAGAGCAGAACCAGGAAAAATCTGTACAGAATTACAGCTACAATGTATGTTCAATGACCAACTTTGAGAGACCAGACTCTTCTCAGAAATGCAGGGTTGTAAGTAAAATCCAAAAGACTCATGATGGAAAGGGATGTCTATATTCAGAGAAAAAAACAGAAAGTACAGAGTTTGAATGCAGATTGAAACACATTATCTGCTCTTTTTCTTTTTCTTGTTTGATTTTGTTTCCTCTTTTCCATTGTTCATTCCAATCCAATAAAATCCTTCTCTATAACCTGACTAGTGTCTAATGTGAAAGTGTGTGCAGATCCTATACCTCATTGTATGGTGCTTGGGCAAGGGGGGTGGGGGTGGGAACGGGGAGGAGGGAATAAAATTTGAAACTCAAAGAACTGGGGAACTGAATCTTGTAAAATCAAAATAAACAAACAAATTAATAAAGACAAAAAATAAATGAAAAAATATCCCGAAAAGAAAACTCCAAGATATTTTATAGCCAGTTTCTGGAATTCCCAGGTCAAGGAGAAAATATTAGAAGCAGCCAGGAAGAAACAATTTGAGTATTGTGGGAACACAATCAGGATAACACAAGATCTAGCAGCTTCTACATTAAGGGTTTGAAGGGTTTGGCATATGATATTCCCGAGGTCAATGGAGCTACAATTAAAACCAATAATCACCTACCCAGCAAAACGGAGTATCATATTTCAGGGGAAAATATGGTCATTCAATGAAATAGAGGACTTTCAAGCATTTTTTGATGAAAAAACCAGAGTTGAATGAAAACTGTTACTTTCAAATGCAAGAAGCAAGGGAAGCATGCGAAGATAAAAAGAGAAAAGAAATCACATGGAATTTATTAAAATTGAATTGTTTCTATTCCCACATGATAAAACAATAATTGTAACTCATGAGACTTTTTTCAGTATGAGGGTAGTTGATGGGGATATATATATGTGTGTGTGTGTGTGTGTGTGTGTGTGTGTGTATGTGTGTGTGTGTGTATTTTTATGTATTTATAGATATATATGTTTATATTGGAGGGTATATATGTATAAATACATATATGCATGTGTGCATATATATGTACATGCACAGGATCAGTTGAATACGAAGCAATGATATCTAAAAAAATAAAATTAAGAGGTGAGAAGAATATAATGAGGGGAGATAAGGAGAGATAGAATAGGGTAAATTACCTCATATAAAAGAGGCAGGAGGCAAGAGAAAACTGTTACAATGGAGGAGAACAGGAAGACAAAAGGGAATGGGTCAGCCTTACTCTCATTGAATTTGGCTTAAGGATGGAATATCATACACACTAAATTGGATATCTAACCCTACTGGAAAGTAAGGGGAAATGGGATAAGAGGAAAGGATAGAAGAGAGGGCAGATGGGAGGGAGAAGGTAGTTAGACGTACACACTTTTGAAAAGGGACAGGGTCAAAGTAGAAAATAGAATAAGGGGGGTGGGTGGGATAGGATGGAGGGAAATATAATCATTCTTTTACAATATATCTACTATGGAAATGTTTTTTGTAACTATACATGTATAACCTCTTTCGAATAGCTTTTCCTCTCAGTAGGAGTGGGTGATTAGGGAAGAAAGGAAATAACCTAGAAATTAAAGTTTTAAAATAAAATATTAAATATTTAACGATTATAATAATTATAATCATTTTTGCATGCACCTGGGAAATAAGACATATAGACACTGGGGTATAGAAATCCATCTTACCCCACTAGAAAGTCAGAGGGGAGATGGGGGCGTATATAAGAGATGGCATATTGGGGATGAGGTATTCAGTAGAATATCTATCTTGGTGTGGGGATGGAGGAAAGATGGGGAGAAAATTTGTAATTCAAAATCTTGTGGAAATGAATGTTGAAAACGAAAAATAAACAAATTAGACATTGAAATAGAAAAAAGAGAGGAAGATCAAGGGAGAGGTGTCTGAGCAAAACTAGGTCAGTAATTAAGTCATTGAAGGAAGTCCAGACTTTGTTTTGGTCAGCAAGATATTGAAAAAAAGGGTTACAAGTTAACAGAAAAATTAGAAACAAGCCAACTGGGTTCCTCCTACCTAAGAAACCCACAAGCATGTGAGCAAAAATAAGATCAGAGTCACAAGTCTCCTTTAACAACTTTAACTTTGTAATGGCAAGAAAAGTAGTTTCAGCTATTCAAGTACCTCTGAGCCCATGATGCTTCATGAGAGGCATCAATCTCAATAAATGCCACTACTTGGATTACAAGTGGTCTGACTCTGAAACAGAACACATCATAAAACTACAAAAGTTTTTGGGTGGGCAGAGCTCCCACCTTAAAGTTTTTGATGTTCTGGGTTTAAACCACATAGTAATGGGGTACAGATCCTGGGAAACCCCTTGAATTCTGATTGAATCTTCCTACTTCATGAGGCACTTACCTGAGGCCATAAACCTTTCATTATAGCTATGCCTGAAATCTGTTACTCTTAACCTCACTTAGCCCTCTATTGTCTAGCTACTTCCCACCCTCGATTCTATCAAATATTTATACCCAAATCTGTTACCCTTAAACTAGCCTAACCCTTCATTGTCTGTCATCTCCAGGTAGCCTTCAGCTATTTCCTACCCTTAATGACATTCCTGGAGTCTGACCTTTGTTCCAACAAAGATCCTCCCTAGACTCCTCCTAAATACTGTCCCTAAACTTCTCCTCTGGGCCACCCCTAAATTCTCCCACAATCTTTCTGTATGTCATCTTGCGTTCATGAAGTGGCTAAGAGGAATCTATGTCAGATTATTCTGGCACCTTTGTAAATAGAAGCTTCACAGATACTTAGGCTCCTTAAGAGTCTACCCATTGTGGTGAATCTTTAATAAACTTTGCTTTACTTTGGTTGAGAGAAGACTTGAGTTGAATTCATTTGGCAGGACCTGGCATGTTGATATATTGTTGTCTTTGGCACCTGTAAACTTGAAACATCAACATTTTATGGTTCCTTGAAAACTTGAGTGGAATTCATCTGGAAGGACCCAGGGTGTTGATATTTTGGGGTCTTGAGCCAACCTAAACTCCAAACCTCAACAATAGCACCAATAATGTGTATGAATATTATTGTAACTCTGCAATGCTTAATATGTGCAAATATTGCTGTTGCTTTCTTAAGCTTTGTCTTCCCAGAAACAGAAACTGTGAACGTCTTAGAGTGGACTAGTCATTGTAAGCTGTGGGGGGCTGCCTATCTGTGAATGTAGGCAATACTTGGGTGAATCCAGTGGACAGCTGAGAGCATAGAAGAGGAGCCATGGGATTTGGAAATCAGTCTGGAGTTAAGATGAAAGGACCTTTACTTGAGTATTGAGTGCTGACTGATGAGATTGTAACTTACTTGTGATGTAGGGGTTGATGACATTTGTACTTTCCATTAACTCTTAATGATGATTTACTTAAGGATGATTACTGCTTAAGGATGATTAGCTTAAGGATGATTGGAAGCCAGTCTCTACTTAAGAATGAAGGGAGACTTCACTTGGGTAATCTATACTGATTAATGGGATTGTGACTTATTGAATGATATGTTTTGTTGAAGATGATGTGACCATCTTAGCAAAAAGTTGGCATGTTGGGGTGGCTAGGTGGAGCAGTGAGTAGAGCATTGGCCCTGGAGTCAGAAGGACCTGAGTTCGGATCTGGCCTCAGACACTTAATGCACACACAAATAAAAACCTAGCCATGTGACCGTGGGCAAGTTACTTAACCCCAATTGCCCTCCCCCCAAAAAAAAGTTGGCATGTTATATTGTTGTGAATGTTTTGTTTTAATTCATTGCTGAATAAAAAGAGAGTTCACTATACTATGAGATGAAAACCTAAAAGTTATTCTTAGCAACAGTCCTCAAGAGAGCTGCTCATAATTGGCTTTACACATGTGAGCAAAAATAAGATTAGAGTCACTAGTTTCCTTTAACAACTTTGAGGTAAGAGGATGACTGAGAAAAAGTCACAGGTCCAACCCCACAAGACTATATGAAATTTCTGGACAAATATAGTTCAAAATTCAGACATTTCACCTCTCTCTGCATCTTTGAAGGTAATATAATGCCTATCCATATTGGAAAGCTCTGAAATCAGAATTGACTTGAAAATTAATCTATTCCTTGTTTATTGATCAGAAATCCATTTATCTCCTTTAGATTCACATTTTGAAAAAAAAGTGGGTCCTGTTTATGTTTATGTTAGGAAATTATGAGGTGATACAAGCTAATCACAGACTGGAAAATTTCCAATAATGCCCTTAGGCAGAGAGACCTGGCATGCTATGGTCCATGGGTTCACAAAGCATCAGGCAAGACTGAACAACAACCAAAAAATGGGATTAGTGATAATGTGATGATGATGATGATGATGATGATGATGATGATGATGATGATGATGATGATGATGGTGGTGGTGGTGGTGATGGTGGTGGTGATGATAATGATATTTAAGAATGGTGTTATAGGAAATTTCTTAGCAAGGGAATAAGCATTTATATGGCACTTACTATTTCCCAGGCATATGGCTATGAACTTTACCAATATCATCTCATTTGATGCTCACAACAACTCTCTGAGGCAGGTACAATTATTTTCCCCATTTTACAACTTAGAAAAATGAGGCAAACAGATTAAATTACTTGGCCATGGCCACATACTAATGAGCATATGAAGTCAAATTTGAATTCAGGTCTTCCTGATGACAAGTCCCAAACTCTATCCACTGAACCACCCAGCTGCCTCATATAAATAGGAACCATTATTATATTGAAAGGAGTTTGCTGAAATAATATTAAAACATATATACCAATAACTTGCTCCAGAAAATATTGTCACCATACTTTTATTTCTGTCCACAGATACAGAAGATTTGTGCTCTGCATAAAAGTGAATTTTCAAGTGTGCAAACGTGACTACAGATGTCAAATTATGTCAGCATTCAAATCACACACAAAATAGGATGATAATTGCTCCTGTGAGAAATTCACCCTTTATATTTTCTGCTAATTAGGTTTTTTTCAAAATAAAGGGAAACAGATGTTTATTAATGTTTACAACATGCAGTGGTAATTCTTTTATTCCAAAAGAGACCAAGAAGTCTGCCAGAACATACATTTCTACTAGTGAAGTAGTGCTGAAAAAATTCTAAGTCTGAAGAGCAAGAAATTAAAAGATAAAAATCAATGTGAAAAGTAATGGGCCTATAATTTAGGACATCCAGAGCCTTAAATGATATATAATAAATAGCATTTTCTGAACACATCAGATTATCACATCTTCATTTTGTAATTCAGAAAACCTTGTTAAAATCTATTCAATAAAGGTCTTGTACCTTGCTAGCTTATTCATTGCAACTAATTTTTAGAAGTAATGAATTTCTGTCTGTCCAATATAAATGACTGAGCTGATGGACTAGTTATTGTGAGGTTATTATAAGAAAGAGAATATAATTGTGTTATTTTCTTCAAAATTAGAAAAATATGCTGTGGTTTATAACTGATATATTTTTAAATGTGCTTTTACAAAATATTTTAAAAACATATATATGTATATATATATATGTGTGTGTGTGTGTGTATGTTTGTTGTATATATATATATATTCATTTATTTCTGAAAACACAAGCTTATTGAAGAATGTACTTAGTGTATTTAGCATGATGTTTATAAAAGCTATTAAATCAATTTAGAACAATTACATTAAAGGCTATGTTCCACAATAACTTCTATTTTTCCTTCTAAAATAATGGTGGAAAAATATGCTGATGGAAATAACCTAGTGCCAACCCATTGATGTTTTTGCTATCAGTTTCACTAATATATTATTTCTCTGGCCCTTGAAGCATTTCCCCTTTCTATATTCTGTTCTTGCCTAAAGAATATTTATCTTTTCCACTGTTTATTCAATTTGAAAGAATAATATTTTTTTCATTAATTGTGGTTTCACATGCTTTATCATTTTTCTCTATGCATTTCAGTACTCCAAACACCAGTATTCAAATTAATTGTGGCCAATTCCTTCATTTAATTATCAGCTAAAATAAAAGGCTTATAAAGAACAAAATAAGGACCTATTACAATCAGGAACAATTCTAGGACAGTTGAATCAACTTGAGCAATAAATACATAAAAGTCATCTGTGGTACACATGAAACTACATTTGACATAGAGGATAGTCAAAGGAAAATAAAGATTTTTAACCCCAAATTTGATAAGCAAGATGAAATTGAGCAACCAAGCAGATGAAAGATAGATCATAAGCATACTGTGTTTAATATTACTAATACTACAATTATATCTTCTACTATTTCCACTACTACCATTACTACTACTACTACTTCTACCATTACTACTACTACTACTACTACTACTACTACTACTACTACTACTACTATTACACCACTATGGCAAAATGAGTTTTATGTGGATTTTTAAAAATTTATCAAACACTTTATTAACTTCTAGTTTACATTATTCATTTTTGCAAGATTACAAGTAACAAAATTTCTCCCCCTTTTTCCCCTACCCACCACCCCAAAATAGCTATCGCACTGGATATCCCCTCATCCAATCTGCTCTCTTCCTTATCTTCCCCCATACCCTTTCTGACTTTCTAGTAGTGCATGGTGGATCTCTATGCCCCAGTGCCTGTATATCTTATTTACTAGTTATATGTAAAATAATATTAATAGCATATATACATATATATGTGTGTCTCTCTATATATGTGAATAATTAAACATTTGATTTTAAAATTTTGAATTCCAGATTAATTCACTTCCTCCGTTGTCACCCATCATTACTGGGAAGATAAGCAGTTGAACAAAGGATGTACATGTGTAGCTATGCAAAGCATTTCCATAGTGGATACATTGTAAAAAACTGACTATATTTCCTTCCCTCTTATCCCACCCCCCAATTGTTCTATTCTCTACTTTGATCCTGTCCCTTTTCAAAAGTGGGTGCTTCCAACTTCCTCTCCTCCCCCCCAACCTGCCCTCCCTTCCATTACCACTCCTCTCATCCTCTTCTTCCCTACACTCATGTAGGGTGAGATACCCCATTTAGTGTTTATCTTATTCCCTCCCTAAGCCAAATTCAATGAGAATAAGGTTGACCCATTCCCTTTTGCCTTCCTGTTCTTCCCCTCCATTGTAACCATTTTTCCTTGCCACTTCTATATGAGATAGTTTACCTCATTCTGTCTCTCCCCATCTCCTCTTGTTGTATTCCTTTCTCACCTCTTAATTTCACCTTTTAAGTATCATCCCTTCCTATTGAATTGGTCCCATGCCCTCTATTTATGTATATCTGTAGACATATATATATATATATGTATATATATATATATATATACATATATATATGTACGCATGTACGCACTCACATGTGTATTCATATGCCCATATGCCCTCCTACATAGACACATATGTGTGTATACACATTTTTATTCCCTTCAACTATTCTTATATTGAGAAAAGTTTCATAAGTTACAATTATCATTTTTCCATGTAGGGATGTAAATAGCTCAACTTTGATAGGTTCCTTATAATTTCTTTTTCCTCTTTACCTTGTAATGCTTCTCTTGCTTCTTATATTTGAATATCAAAATTTCTATTCAACTCTGTTTTTTTCATCAAGAATGGTTGAAAGTCCTCTATTCCATTGAAAAACCATATTTTCCCCTGAAACATGATACTCAGATTTGCTGGGTAGGTAATTCTTAGTTTTAATCCCAGGTCCTTTGCCCTGAGGAATATCATATTCCAATCCCTTATATCCCTCAGTGTGGAAGCTGTTAGATCCTGTGTTATCCTGATGGTGTTTCCACAATATTCAAATTGTTCCTTCCTGACTGCTTGTAATATATAATCTTTGATCTGGGAATTCTGGAATCTGACTATAATATTCCTCAGATTTTTCTTTTTGGAATCATTTTCAGGAGATGATTGGTGGATTCTTTCAACCTCTATTTTGCCTTCTGGTTCTATAATATCAGGCCAATTTTCCTTGAGAATTTCTTGAAGGATGCTTTCTAGGTTTTTTTTTTTATCATGGCTTTCAGGTAGTCTAATAATTTTTAAATTCTCTCTCCTGGATCTATTTTCCAGGTCAGTGGTTTTCCCAATGAGATATTCCACATTGACTTCTATTTTTTCATTTTTTTCGATCTGTTTAATAGTATCTTGATTTTTCATAAAGTCACTAGCCTCCATTTGCTCCAATCTAATTCTGAAGGAATGATTCTCTACAGCAAGCTTTTGACATTCTTTTTCCATCTGTCAAATTCAGCTTTTTAAGGCATTCTCCTCCTCATTGCCTTTTTGAACCTCTTTTGCCATGAGTTAGTCTATTTTTAAGGTGTTATTTTCTTCATTCAGATTTTTTACTTTTGTCTCATAATTTTCTTGCATCATTCTCGTTTCTCTTCCCAGTTTTTCCTCCACTTCTCTTATTTGGTTTTCAAAATCCTTCTTAAGGTCCTCTATGGCCTGTAACCAGCTTTTGGTACAGGAATTCTGACTTCATAGTCTTCCTCCTGTTTCATGCTTTGATCCTTTTGGTCATCAAAATAGGAGTGTACAGTTGGATTGCTCTCCTTGCTTTGCTTCCTTTGCCTGCTCATGTTGCTATCAATTACATGACTTTTAAGCCTTTTGTCCCGGTAGGTCTCTGCTACCAGAGAGGGGAGCTTTATTTCAATTGCTGGGGTTTTCTCACCTGCCTAAGCTATTATTTGGGTCTCCTCTCTGAAGCCTCCACATCCTCTGGCAAGCTGGTCATGCACTCCAATAACTCCACCCTGGACTGCAATCCAGATCCAAGTAGGTTAAAGCAAGAGTGATTACCCCTCAGATTGGTAGCTTGGTCCCCCTATAATCTGCAAACCAGGAGCTGAAGTTGCCATGTGGGAGTTGCTACACAACCACGGTACATCAGTTTCTTCTCCCTCCAGGTTATTAAGGCAGAATCACACCCCTGAACTACCAGATCCCAAATTCCACAATACACTGACCTCTTACTTTGTCCTTTGCATCTATGGTTTGATAATTCTATAAATTGCCATAGCTCCTGGTGATCTGAAGTCCCTCCAACTGGTGGTTCATTGTGGCTACCATGAGGCTAAAACCTCTAGCTAGGCAGGGCTGGGCTTATCTACCAGAGTGCTGTGCTGGACCCTTCCTGCCAGCCTGCCAGGCTGTTGTAAGTGGGAAGTTAGCTTCTCTCTGTCATTTTGTGGGTTATGTAGCTCCAAACGTTGTTCAAAATCACCTTTTACATGAATTGGATGAAGTGGAACTACGTGAATTTTTAAAAATAATACTTCCCATGTTAATTGTTTTAATACACTTAGACAAAGAAGCAGTTACAAAGTATAAGATGGCAAAGTCTTAGGTAGTTTTGATGATTATATAGGCAAAATGGTAAGGAAAACTAAAGAAGAAAATTTTCTGATAATTAAATAAAGGAGAGACATATATAATTTCTGAGACTAGGAACTAAGGGAAAGCTCGAGGGAAAATGTAGTCTGTATTTGAATCACATAGCAACAGATTATTTTGGTACTTAATGGTTCTGTATATCATTGATACAGATACTCCTTCCAATGCTGGTTGAAAATGTAGTCTGTATTTGAATCCCATAGCAACAGGTTATTTTGGTACTTAATGGTTCTGCATATCGTTGATACAGGTACTCCTTCCAATGCTGAAGACTTAAATCAATTAATGCTTATCAAAGCAAAATGAATCCTCTTTATGTCAGCTCTTATATTCCCCGCAGATGATCCATTTGATTTCCTGGGATCCCTCTTCCAGTTTTATTGCTACAGTTGGGAAGTCAATGAAGCACATGGTTTGGATATCCCTAAATTTCTGTGACATTTGTCACATTGACCTAGCATGTTCTCTGGAATATCATCACCCATTGTAATTTGCACTTAAAAATAGGATCTACAAGGATCTGCTATCAATTTATTGTAATAGTTTGCCTTCATAAAACTCTAGTTATATTTTATGCGCCTTCACCAATGTGTCTTAATAATTTACCAAAGGACAAAATTAGATGCAAGCAAATATATTTATTAATATTGAACTGAATGAAAAATATAAATCACACATTCATTCCATTAACCTTGGAATGTTCTTCAACAAATGCACACTATGTTAGAATGAAGTACCAGTAGTAGACTAATGAAGGAAACAAATGTAATGAAGCCAATTCAAATGTATAATACTGTAAGTCATCTTTTCTATTTTCCTCATACCCCCACACTGTCTGTTGGTTATGTAAAATTAAAGTTCCAGAGATAGTCTTGAGATGAATATATATTCCATACAATGCAATTTTCCTCATGCCTTTGCTTAACTTGTTCTTTTCTAGGCCCAGGGAACAAGTGGTTAGGTATTCAGGTTCTTCTTCATGGAATGAAGGCAAGCTTCTTGAACATTATTTAGCAAGCAATTTGGTACAACTCTGTAAAGCCACACATGAGCAGCTTTCCAGAAGACTGCTACTGTAAACTTCTTTCAAGGTTCTGATTACATAGTACAGTGAGCTCTCTATTATTCAATAATAAATCAGAGCAAAAAATTCACATTATATCAAGGTACAGCATTCACAATGTTACAACTTATCACAGAAAATCAAAATACAGCATTCACCATGTCACAACTCAACAACTTATCACCAAAATGGCCACATAGTTCACCAAAGTGGTCACATAGTTTTACACAAAGTACATTCATTTAGTCAATCACAAAATCCTTAATTCAATCACAAAGTACAAAAGTCAAAGTTCTCCAACCCTAGGTCACAGTAAATCATAATCTTCTCAGTCAGTACACAGTGTCCAAATAAATTCTTCTTTCAGCTTGACTCAAGGCTGGATCTCAGCTTCCATAGTTGCTCTTCCATGGTCCCAGCTTCAAATGTCCCCTGGATTCAAAGGTAGCAGCTGCTAGTTCCTTGTCCAGCTCCTTGTCCAGCTCCTTGTCCAGTTCTTTGTCCAGTTCCCATTCCATATTGAAGTTCAGTGTCCAGTCCACCTTAAGTCCTTCACAGTTACTGTTTCTGGGAAGACAAAGCTTGACAAAGCCACAGTGATATACATATGCATTGCTGACACCATCACCAATTCACTATCTGCCTGTGAAATCAACTCAGACCCACCAACAAGGTCTGAGAACTCAACACAAATCATCAACATAGAAATCAACACCGACCCACAAACAAGGTCCAAGAGGTCAGCACAAATCAACAGGAAAGCCCCAGAATCTCCAAAATCCTCTTCTAGGACTTTTGTAAACATACAATCAGAAAAGCCTCTTTCAGGGCTTCCAGAAAGGTCCTGGGGCTTCTGTACAAAGTATCACAAATGGTGGGGGGCAGGGCTAGGTGGCACAGTGAATAGAGCACCAGCCCTGGAGTCGGGAGGACCTGAGGTCAAATCTGGCCTCAAACTCTTGACACACTTACTAGCCATGTGACTTTGGGCAAGTCACTTAACCCCAATTGTCCTCCAAAAAGCAAAAAAAAAAATGTATCGCAAAAATGTCAACAGAGACAGAGCAGACAAACTGCCACCATAAGTGTTCTCTTCTCAGTTCTGCTGTCTCTATCCTGGAAATTCTCCTTATTTATGGTCATTAGCTCCTCCCCTTCTTGTTGCAGGAGTTCATGAGTTCTAGGGTTCACAAGTTGTGGGGTTCATACGTTCCATTTCTTAACAGACATGATACAAGGCTCAAAAGAAACTTTAACTAAAACAAGGTGTTAATTCAATAGCTGAAACAAAGTGTGAACTACTTCTGTGCTTGACATTACAAATTCTTAATTCTTGTAATGTAATACATTTTGCAGAGATAAAAAAAAAAAGGTGAAGATGGTATAACTACTGCCCAGGTTAAACTATATTCTGTCCCACTAAATGTACCAGAACAAGTCTGTTTAAATCATTTCTTTGTCTTGTTGAACATATTTAAGGGGCTATAGAAAATGGAGGAAGGATCATCAGACAAAGGAAGAATAACTATTGTTTCATTATTTCAAAAATGTTTATATGCTTAAAGTTAGATTGTAAGAAATTCAGTTTTACCTTTGATTTCTGAATAAATTATTGAATAAAGAGTGTTTGGTCTTAAAAGTGGAATTGGAGAACATTATATTATTGAGAAAATAAAATTATAATGAATTTCTTTTTGAGAGGATAATAAGAAACATACAAGTATTATACGTGGAGATATAATTCACAAATGTATACACACACATTTTTTGTCCACTATTAATTGCCGGGAAAGCTTGGATCTTTGTGTTTACCAAACTTTAGTTTGCTCTAGTCATTTTCTACTTTGTATTGTGTACCTAATCTGTTCCACTGATCTACCACCATATTTCTTAGGTGGTACCAGATTATTTTAATGATTGATACTTTGTAATATTTAATATCTGTTACTGCTCTGCCATAATAGTTCATTGCTTCCATTGATATTCCTGGAACTTTTGTTCTTACAGATAAATTTTTATATTAATTTTCTAGGAATATAAAAAAATTTTGTTACTTATATTGATAGAGCAGTGAATAAGCCAATTGATTTAGGTAAAATTTTTATTTTTATTATATTATCTCAGCATACCTGTGGACATTTAGTGTTTTTCTAATTGTTTATGTTACTTGCTTTTTTGAAAAGTGTTCTGTAACTATGTTCATATCATTCCTGGGTTTGTCTTGGCAGGTAGACTTCCATATATTTTTTATCGTGCACAGTTATGTTAAATTGAATTTCTCTTTCCATCTTTCCTGTTGGACTTTGTAGATGATATATATAGAAAAGCCAATTTATATAGATTTAATTTGCATCCTCCAACTTTGATGATGTACCAATAAATTCACTTAGTTTTGTTTTTTTGTTTGTTTGTTTTTTAGTTGACTCTAGCATTTTTTAAGAGTTGTTGACACTTTAGGATTCTTTAGGATTCAAATATCGATTATATCATAATACCATCTGCAAGGAGTAATAGTTTAATTTAATCATTGCATAATCCAGTTCCATCAATTTTATCTCCTATTGATGTAGATAGCATTGTCACTACAATATTGAATAATATTAAAAATAATGGGCTCCCTTCCTTGACCACTGATTGTATTGGGATCTAGCTTATTGCCACTATGGATAATGCTGGCAAATGGTTTTATGTATATGTATCATTTATCTTGAGGAAAGATCTATTTTCTCCTATTTTCCTAGTGTTTTCATAGAAATAAGTGGTGTCAAGAGCTTTTAGTGCATCTGTTGAGATAATCATGTGGTTTATGTTGTTTTTGTTATTCCTAGGGTCAAGTATGATGATAGGTTTTTTTTCAAATATTAAGTCAGCCCTGTATTCCTGTTATAAATCTCACCTTGTCATAGTGCAGGATGTTTGTGATATATTGTTGTATTCTCCTTGCTAATATTTGATTTAAATAATTTTTATCAATATTCATTAGTAAAATGGATATACTGTATTTATCTCTTTGGTTTTGCTCTCCTAGTTTAGACACAGCTATCTTATTTCTGCCATAAAAAAGATTTTGGTAGGACTCCTTTTTGTCTATATTTCCAAATAATATATATATATATATTATCATAATTAATAGTTTTTTTCATATGTGTGCTAGAATTTATTTGTGACTATAGTACTGGGAATTTTTTTTTCTTAAGGGCCACATTGAAAGTTACTTCAATTTCTTTTTTCTAAGAAATTATTATTTAACTATTCTATTTCCACCTCGGTTAATCAGATAATTTATATATTTTTGTAAATATACAAGCATTTCACTTAGATTATTAGATTTATTGGGATATAATTGGTCAAAAGAACATCAAATAATTGCTTTAATTTGCTCTTCTTTGTTGGTGAATTTACACTTTTAATTTTTGTTTCTCTAATTTGATTGAAAAAAATTTTTTTCAATCAAATTAACCATTGGTTTATCTATTTTTTTTTACCAAAAAACTATTTTCTATTTTTATTTCTATTAATTTCTCTTTCCATTTTCAGGATTTTAAATTTTGTTCTTAATTGGGATTTTTAATGTTCTTTTTCTCCTATTTTTTTGTTGCATGCCCGTATCAGTGAATTGATTTTTCTCTTTATTTTGATATAAATATTTAGAGATGTTAAATTTCTTCTAGGTGCTAATTTGGTTGCATCTAGTAAATTTTAGCGTGTTGTCTCGTTGTCATTCTCTTGAATGAAATTATTATTTCTATTATTTGTTCTTTGACCCATTCATTCTTTAGGATTTTATTATTTAGTTTGCAATTATTTTAAAATTCATTTTTCTATGGCTTTTTCAGGAATGCAAATTTCATTGAATTATGATTTGAGAAAAACTGATTTTAAAACTCTGCTTTTCTGGATTTAATTGCAAAATTTTATGTCCTAAGACATCATCAATTTTTGTGAAGGTGACAAGTACATGTGAGAAAAAGTGATACTCCTTCCTTTCCCATTTCTATTTTCTCCAAATATCTATCACATCTAACTTATTTCCAATTCTATTCATCTGTTTAACTTGTTGCTTTTTTTTCTGTTAGATTAATCTAGTTCTGAGAGTGGAAAACTTAGATCACCCACAACTATAGTTTAACTGTTTATTGTCTCCTATAACTCACTTAACTTTTCCTTGAAGAATCTGAATGCTATACCATTTGGTGCATGTATGATTCATATTGATATTATTTCACTGTCTGGTACTTTTTTTTTAGTGTAATGCAGTTTTCCCCTGCTTATCTCTTTCATTAGATCTATTTTGGCTTTTGCTTTATCCAAGATTATGTTTATTTAAAAAAAAAAAAAGACTTTTATTTCTGTTAAAGTGTAACAGATTCTGCTCCAGCTCCTTTTTGTGTTTCTCTTTGTTTCAAGTGTGTTTCTTGTAAACAGCATATTCTCAGATTCTATGGTTTTTTTTTTCCCTTGTGCTATCTACTTCCATTTTATGGGTAAGTTCCTCACATTCACTTTCAGGGTTATGATTACTCACGGTGGACTTTTCACTAATCTTTGTTCCCCTTTTTTATCCTCTCTCTCTCTCTCTCTCTCTCTCTCTCTCTCTCTCTCTCTCTCTCTCTCTCTCTCTCTCTTTCTCTCTCTTTCCTCCTCAAAACTCTGTTTTGCTAGGGACCTTTATTTCTCTTAATATACCTCCCTTTTATTAGTCTTGCTTCCCTCGTATCACCTACTTCCATGTAGGGTAAGATAGATAGATGTCAATATCTATCTGAGTGTGTACATTGTTCCCTCTTTGAGCCAATTCTGATGAGAATAAGCTTTAAGCATTTCCTGCATCACCCATTTCCTCCCACACCATAAAAGCCCTTCCTTCCTTTCATGTCTATTTTATGTGAGATAATTTTCCCCATTCTACCTAGCCCTTCCCCCATCTCTGAGTAGATCCCTCTTTCTCATCCCTTAATCTTATTTTCTGACATCACCGCATAATAGTAAGCTCATACCCATCACCTCTGTATAGTCTTTCTAATTGCCCTAATAATGATTAAAAAAACAAACAAACAAATAAAAAAAACAACCTAGAAGTTATGTGACCACCCATATAGGAATGTAAACAGTTTGACCTTGTTGTATCCTCTATGATTTAATTTTCATGTTTACCATTTTATGCTTCTCTTGAGTCTCTTACTTGAAAGTCAGATTTTCTGTTCAGCTCATTTTTTGTTTATTTATTTATTTATTTTTATCAGCATTGCCTGAAAGTCCTATATTTCATTAAATGTTTCATTTTTTCCTCCTGAGGGATTATACTTAATTTTTCTGTGTAGTTTATTCTTGGTTGTAATTCTAGTTCTTTTGCCTTGTAGAATAACATATGATAAGCACTTTGATCCTTTAGTGCAAAAGTTGCTAAATTTTGTATAATCCTGGCTCTGGCTCTATGATATTTGAATTTTTCTGGTTACTTGCAATGTGTTCTCCTTAAGCAGGAAGCCCTGGAATTTGGCTGCATTTTTCTTAGGAGTTTTAATTTGGTGATCTCTTTCAGAAGGTAATTGTTTTATTCTTTCAATTTTTAAAAATTCTTTTTTCATTTGAAATATAATGTCTTGGGTCTTTGGATAATCTAGTAATTCTTAAATTCTCTTTCACTGATCTACTTTCCACACCATTGCTTTTCTGATGATATATTTCACATTCTCCTTTATTTTATCATGCTTTTGATTTTATTGTTTCTTGATGTTTCATTGAGCTATCTTCCTCATTTCCTATTTTATTTTATTTTATTTTTTTTATTTTTTTTTTTGGAGGGCAGTTGGGGTTAAGTAACTTGCCCAAGGTCACACGGCTAGGTTTTTGTTTCTGTGTGTGTTAAGTGTATGAGGCCGGATCCGAACTCAGGTCCTTCTGACTCCAGGGCCAGCGCTCTACTCACTGAACTGCCTAGCCGCCCCTTCCTATTTTATTTTTAAAGAATCATTTTCTTCTGTGAGTTTTTGTACGTTTTTTTCATTCTAGTCAATTTTACTATTTAATAAGTTCTCTTCAGTGGATTTCCCCCCTTTTTTATAGTTTGGCCAATTCTGTATTTTTGTGTCTGTTATTTTCTTTAGAATTTTTATGCTTTTTTAAAAAACCAAGCAGTTGACTCCCTTTTCATAATTTTCTTGCATCACTCATTTCTTTTCTCAATTTTTCCTCTATCTTTTTTATTTGATTTTGAAAATCCTTTTTGAGCTTTCACAGTTATTCTTTTTGGCTTTTCTCACTTTTCTTTGAGGCTTTGGTTTTGGTTTCTTTTCTTCTGAGTTTGTTTCTTGATCTTCCCTTTCAATTTAGTTCTTTTTAAGTTCTTTTCCCCAATCTATTTCTTGAGTTTAACTTCTTTTTTTTTTTCTTCAAATTGGGCTCTTCTAACAGTATGGAAGGGACACTGTTAATAGCTTCAGATTTTTGTGCTCTTGTCTTCTGAGCTAGTCCAGAGATATGTAAATTGTTAAAAAAAAAACAAAACAAACAAACAAACAAAAAATAACAAGAAGGATGGTGTGATCATGGCTCCTTTGGCCTTCTCCCTCTAGTCTATTAGCAATCACAAACACTCTTTTCTACCCTGAACTTGTGACCAAGTTCCCTGATCCCCTATGACTACAAGTGATTATCTCTCCTTAGCTCCCTTCAAAATGTGACTGAAGTCTTACTCTCACTTGTCTGCAAGTATTACTGTTACTTTCTGCCTTGGACCTGAAACCAAGGCCCTTAATTCCTTTTGAGCAAGCACAGGCACTCCTCACTACTCTCTAACTGTGACCAGGGTTTTTTCTCTTCTGCTGCCAGAAGCTCTAGTGTGCTACTTCTCCTCTTTGTCCCAGAAATGTGACCCAAAACTGTTTATGGCCTATGATAATGGGTACTGCAGCCAGGGCCAGCAAAGTTCTCCTATTAACTCTTTCTATCTATTTGTTGAATCCCCTTACCTTGTGTATGCTGAGAGATTCCAAAGCTCCTGCTTCTGCTGATGTAGCCATCTCGGGCACCTGCTTCTGGCTCTCTGGGCAAGACCTACACTGCATTGTGCCCCAGGCATGACCACCACTCTTGTGCACAGATCTTTTTTGCTCAACTACTAAATCTTGGACTTGAAAATTGTCTTATTTTGACATTTTATTGGTTCTGCCATTAGAGAATTCTATTTGAGTCATTATTTTAAAGTTGTTTTGAGGAGAATTTGGGAGAGTTCTATTGTGTTCCTGCCTTTAGTCCACCTTCTTGGTTACGCTTCTTTGCTTTTCATTTCTTATAGTACAACTGTATTGCATCATAATCACATACTAAAACATGTTTAGTCATTCTCCAATTCATAGAGCATTCTATCATTTTCTAATTCTTTGCCACCAAAAAAAGAAATGCTATAAAATATTTTTATATGTAATTCCTTTTTCTATTTCTTTGATTACTTTGGGACACAAACCTAGGGGTGGTATTGCTGACTGCAAGGGTATCCATGGTTTTATTGATCTTTGGACATAGTTCTAAATTGATCTCCAGAATGGTTGGGCCAGGTCCCAAATCCACAAACAGTGCAATAGTGTCCTTGTTTTTCCATATCCCTTCTATCACTTAGAATTTTCTTTTTCTTCCTTGTTAACCAGTCTGATATGTTTGAAATTACATGTCAAAGTCTTTTTAATTTGCATTTTCCTCTCAGTAGAGATGTAGAGCTATTTTTATGTGACCATTGAAACCTTCGATTTCTTCTTTTGAAATTTGCTTTTTATATGTCTTGACATTTTGTCTAATATGGAATGGTTCTTATTTTTTTATGAATTTGGCTCAGTTACTTATTGTAGCACCAACATGATATTCAGAACACCTATGGAAGCTATGAATATAAATGTAATTCTGAATCACAAAAATATAACCAACTCTCCACACAGAACACAAAACCAAAAATTTTGTTCAAACACCAGGGATATGAATCTCAACACCAGAAAACCAAACCCATCACAGTAACAAAGGATTCTATACACAGTAATCATCCAGGGAGCACAGCGATGCCCAAATCTTCCCTTGCTAGGCTTTCCCACAAATGAATACTCACAGCTCTTACTGTTTACTTCCTCTGTCTCCCTCAACTCTAACTAATCTGACCAACTTCCTCTGGATTTGTTATGCAAAAAAATCTTAATTTCATGTAATCAAAATAATCTATTTTACTTCCTCTAATTCTTGCTCTTGCATGTTTTAGACATAAATCTTTCCTTGTCCGTTTTCTTCCACATAAATTTTTCCATGTTCCTCCTCTTTATTTGATATCACCTTTTATCCCTAAATCATTTACTCATTTTGACCTTGTTATAGAATATGATATGAAATTTGGTCTATGTCTAGTTTCTGTCATTCTTTTTTTCTAGTTTTCCAAGCAATCTTATCAAATATTGAATTCTTGTCCCAAAAACGTAGATTTGTAAATTAAACTTTAGATTACTATGGTTACATAATCTATTCCTCTGATCCATCTCTGTATTTCTTAGCTAGTATCAGATTATTTTGATCATTAACACTTTGTAATATTGTTTGAAATCTGGTATTGCTAGGTCAACTTCCTTTACATTTTCTTTAATTTCTTTAATATTCTTGGATCTTTTGTATTACCAGATACATTTTTAAAATATTTTTTCTAGTTCTTTAAAATACATTTTTGGTAGTTTGATATGGTACTGAAACAGTAAATTAACTTATGTAGAACTGTCATTTTTATTATATTGGTTTTGGTCAAGCCATGGAAAAATAATATTTTCTATTTGCTTAGATCTCTGCTTATTTCTGAGGAATAATGTGTATCTATTTTCATATTTTCCTTTTTTTATCTTGACAGGTAGCCTCCCAATCTTATATATTGTCTCAAAGTTTTTTTTTTAATGAATTTATTTCTTGCCTCTTGTTTTTGTTGATAATATAATGAAATCCTAACTCTTTATGAGAGTTTATTTTGTATCCAGCAGCTTTGCTCAAGTTGTTAATTGTTTCAATTAGATATTTTTAGTTGATTCTCTAGGATACCTTAAGTGTACCATCATATTATTTTCAAAGAGAGATTGTTATGCTTCCTCATTGACTCCTTTTATTCCTCCAATGATTTTTTTCTTGTCTTCCAGCTATAGCTAGCCTTTACAATACAATATTGAAAAATAGAGGTGATAATAGACATCATTGCTTCGCTCCTTATCTCATTGGGAAGGCTTCTAGTTTATTCCTATTACAAATGCTTCTTGCTTTCTTTTAGATAGATACTACTTATCATTCAAATAGATACTACTTTTCATTACTACTAGCCATTTATTCATATTGAAGGACTCTAAATTTATGACTATTCTTTTTCATAACTTTTATAAGTGTCTTTGCAGAATTTTAAGTGACAGGTTTGCAATCTTACAAATTATTAAAAAAAACAAAGAAAAATGAAACCTTGAGTGGAAAATTAATTAACTGGATAATAGAACTATAAAGCAAAAAAATTTTGACAGGCTTAAGGAGATAAAATTTCTTCAAAGAATAAGTCAGTCCATGATTATATTATTATGGGCACTTTGTTCAACAGCACCTATTGCAACCCATTCATTCCTTGTTCTACTGTATAATTCATGTCCAAAAATTCTAAAAAGAAATTATACATAATTTTTGAATACTTCTAATAATTAATAGTACCAGTACAGCACTCAGGTTATTAATTTACTATCTTTTACTCTTCTTACCTAACCACCAAGACTTCTTTTCCAATAATCCATATCCTGGGTGAAAATTTTACATTATTTCTTGTATTCATGTCATCATTGATGATATGCTGTGGCCTGTTTTTGACAGTGTGGAATTCACAATTCACCTTTAGTTAATCATCCATTTTATTTCTTTAGATTTTGTAATGTTCCATGAGATGCTACCATAAAATATCGCTAAGATTCTTAAATGAATCTGTGATTTCATTGAATTGACATTCCTTCTATTTATCCAGATCATTTCACATCTTTGCCCCCTCATCCTGAGTTGTTATTCTTAATGTCTTCAAAAAATTTTGTTACAAGACGTCCACCTAACATGCTCAAAGTCTTTCATTCTCTCTACCTATATAATGAGAAAACACTGGAGACCTTAGGTTGTCCACCTATTCTCCCTCACATTTGCCACATAACAAGTCTATTTTTCTCTTTATATAGTTCAATTGTTTGGTGACATCCTTTACCCTTATTCTTCTTTGTAGTTTCTCATTGGTTGTATATTGCATATTATTCACAATATCATAATTTTTCCATTAATTTTTGTGAGAGAGTCATTTTATTTCTTCTCCAACTTATTTTTTTTCTTGATTGATAGGACCTCATTTTTGGTAAAATTTAGATCCTAGGAAGAACTATAATATTTCAAGACTTTATAGAAACAGTATGATGTCATGTGCAAACAGGAACATCTATAGTTCCTCACAACTTAGAGAGATTTAATTTTTCTCATGACTTATTTTTAATAGACAACATTCTCAAAGTCTCATGATTTTGTTAGAGAGATAAAAATTGTCATTGTCTGCTACATGTATCAGACTACCACTAACAACCTTCCTCCTGCTTTGTTAGAGACAGTCCTGGATGCTCAGCACAAGAGCACTGGAAATTTCAGTTCCCCCTCTAAACCATGGGCCTTACTTCCATTTTGTCTCACATACCTATAATCAAGAGCAGAAACCTTTGTGGAAGAGATGCAGTCAGACAACTCCCTCTGCAAGCAGAAGAAGACAAGTCTCTGTCTTTTCTGCAGCTATAACCACTGAAAATCTAGAAAAAGCATTTCACAAAACCAATCATTGAACTAATGTAAATGGTGTTAAAAGATATATCACCATCTACTTTGCTACTGTACCATAAAGAAAATTCATCTGACTTTCAGGTGATTAATTTAATATGTCTTATATTATTTTAGCATGAATTTCATAAGGCCAGGGACTGCCTTGCTTTTCAATTTATATTTCCAATGCTTAGTACAGTGCTTTCAATATATTAAGTACTTAATATTTTCCCTATTTATTCATCATTTATTAAAATTAGTAGTGAATAATTTTGGGTAAAGATATATATCCTATTATATACCTTATTGGATACAGCTAACAGTTGATTATTTTATACTCATTTCTGTTTCATTTATGAAGAATTCAAATTATATACCTGGAAAATGTCTTTTTGGAGAAATTGCACTCAGTTCTATTGAATCATTTAAAATATAATTAACAAACATTAATCAAAATGGACTCTATTCTCTGAATCTGTCAGTCAATTATCTGTGAAGAGTGTGCTGCAGGACATCATTTTCAAGACCTTATGTTCTCATAATTTTTTCGAGAGTAATCTTAATATATAATGTAGATCATACCTTCAATGATTTTATGGAAATAAAGATATATAGTTGAATAATTATTGGTCATTTCAATTATCTTTTAATGCTATATTTTATTTTACGAACCATTAATATCATTTCTTTCAGATATCTTGTAAGAAAAGAAAATCTCCCAATTTTTTGGAGATTGTGTAACATTCACATGAATTTTCTTTCTATATGTACTGTGTGTTCCTTCTACTCTTCATTTCCTTAAATGCTTATAACACATTAGTAATTATAATATTGGAGTCTAAATATGGTGGCTCCATCGCCATTAATGATATGAGTTGGTAATCAATGAAATTTTATGTGGCATTTCCTTTTCCATCTACTTATTGTCCTTGACTAAGGAATTCTTGACTAGATCTTATATAATTAAATCTCACAGTAAGATTTCTGCAAATTTGTGTCTGCTAAAATGGTCCTTCAGAGGTGATAGAATTTTTAATATTTTGCATTGGCTCTATTGCATTATTTTTGCAAATGCCATAATTTTCTTAATAATTCAGTGTTTAGAATGTGATCTTTAATGGAAGGAAATTGTTCAAAGAAATTTAAGTGAAAATGTTGGTGAATTCATTCTCGTTAGTATTGAATTTGCTTCTGGAACTACAATTTAGGGATGAATTCTGGTATGGTTGAATGGTCCCAGAGGAAGAAGACCAGGACTGGAAAGGTTCACATATCCTATGTGAGGATAAGTGCAATGGAATGGGGATATTTATCCTGAAGAAGAAAAGACCTTGATGTGATATGGCATACTATAAATACATAAAATGGATTGTTATATGAAAGGAATATTCATCATATTTGCTTGGTTCGGAGCACAGAAGTAGGACTATTTATTGCATTGCAATTATGAGATTAAAAGATTTTGTAAACAAAAAGTGGAATGCAAGTTTCAAATTAATATGAAGAAAAAATATCCTTTAGTAATAATTGAAATAAAAGTTTAAGTCTGTAAAGAATTTTAACAAAAGGTCTCTTTAAAGTACTTAGTTCTTTTCCCTGGAATGCTTGAAGAGGAAGTTGGAAGGCAAACTGCCAAGGATATAGCAGATCTGATTTTTGGTTCTTGTAAGGATTGTACAGTCCAGGCAATCTCCTAGGGTTGTGATAAATCTGAGGCTCTATAATGATGGATATGCTGTAATTTCTTTAGAAATATATATACATAAGCAAATAATTCTTCTGATTCTTCTTCTTTATATACATTCTTCAGGTAATGAAAACATCTTTTATCAGTTTGAAATTTTCAGACAATGATTAAAACAGTATTTGACAAAATTATACACCTATGAAAAGCATAAAGGAAGGTAAATTATTTCTGGTTATTTCATATTCACACTAAATTTGCTAATTTAGAATTTCAACTCTAAAGATAAACTGAAGCTGAGAGAATATTACTTAACATTTTCTTAGCTTGAGGAATAACTCAAGGTTCCTTTTTGAATAAGAACACTTAAACTATTTAGTCTAATAAGATATATGACCTCGGGAAAGTCATTTAGTTCCTGTATTGCATTTCCCCATTTGGTCAGTTAAATTGATCATCTCTAATGTTTTTTGTAACCCTCAAATTCTTTATCATATATCAATTAATAATTCATGCAGGGGTGGCTAGGTGGCGCAGTGAGTAGAGCGTCGGCCCTGGAGTCAGAAGTACCTGAGTTCGGATCCGGCCTCAGACACTTAACACACACAAACAAAAACCTAGCTGTGTGACCTTGGGCAAATTACTTAACCCCAATTGCCTTCCAAAAAGCAAAAAAAAAAAAAAATTCATGCAGCATTTTATGTTTTAACAAATGACTGTTTTTAAAATAAACCCATGAAATGCAATTAAGGAGAGTTTTTCTACTCTTTTTACATGAGGAAATGGAGAAACCCAATGATCGAGTAATTAGTTTGAGATCATACAGTCAGTGTTGATTGTAGAATCTGAGTCCTGAGTCCTGTTATTACATACTTCCTAACATACCAAGTTACTCTTCAAATGTTTGCTACCACAGTTGATATTTCTTTCCACATCTTTACTTTGGTTGACAGAAATATGTGACATGCTGGACAAAACACTAACATGCAATTTGGAGAGATTGCATCCTTAGAGTACAAGAAAAAGAGCAAGAGAAAATGTCTTTCCATATTGGATGGCTACTCTATGCAGGATTTATTGCAAAAAAAAAAAAAAAGCTGTTTGAAAGATGCATAGATTGAGGCACAATGAGAGGATCTGACCAATATTTCTGAGAAACATAATATGTGATGAAATAAAGAATCTCTCAAAGTACAAAAGTAAATATTTCATCACATCAAATGCACAAAAATTAATGTTATACAATATGAACTCATTATCATCTAAGGGGAATCAATCTATAAATCAATCCAATTTCCCTATTTCACTTCTCAGGATATTAAGTCAAAAGTTTACCCACATTATTGAAAAGATTAAGGGTATTTGGGGCCAGATTCTGGATGTAATCAACCACTATCCTTACCAAATTAAGCACATTGAGTAGATTATGTGGTCTATTGGAAAGTAGAGTGCAATTAAAGAACAAAGGTTAAGTGTAAACTCTCATACTTCCTAGCTATGTAAAAATGGACAAGTATATTAACTTCCCTGTGCCTGAGGTTTTATATTTGGAAAATAGAGGTAGTAATAATACCTATACTAGAATGTCAGCTCCTTGATATCAGGGACCAGCTTTTTACTTTTGTTCATATTCTCTGAATTTAGCACAGAATCTGGTACAGATTAGTGCTTAATAAATGTTTCTTGACTGACTTTTGCTGTTTTTAGTTGTTTTGACTCTGTGACCTCATTTTTTTTTTCTTGACAAAAATACTGGGATGGCTTATGTTTCTTTTTCCAGCTCAATTTACCAATGAGGGACTGAGCCAAACAGTGTTAAGTGACTTTCCCAGAGTTGCGCAACTAGTATCAGGCCAAATTTGAATTCAGATTCTCCTAACACGAGGGTTCTTGCTCTATCCACTGCACCACTTAGCTGCCCCCATTTACTATCGATGACAAAAGGTTGCTATAATAAAAGACTTTGTAAAATGATTCAAAAATAGGATTACATTATTTAGAGATGTGTGGGGAAAACACAGGCTCTGCCAAATTGAGTTATAATTATTATTACTTCTACCATTATTCTTAAATCAAGCACTCTCAATAAAAATTTTGAGTGATTTATAGGAAGTTAATAATCATGAAAAAAAAGGAAAGCATTAATATTTTAGATTTTGTTTGTTAAAATTGGATTTGATGAGTAGAAAGTAGTTTTCTTGAAGGCAGAAGCTGTCTCACTTTTGTCCCCAGCACCTAACACTGTGCCCAACATAGAGATTTCATTATAATTTTTTAGTCAGTCAAGAAATGTGTGTGTATGTATATATGCTATATAACATATATTACACATATATACACACATATACACATATATGCATACACACAGATCTATCTTATTATGTGCCAGATGCTGCACTAAATACTGAGAATACATAATGTGGGTCAAAAATAAATAATATCTTCTCTCAAGGAGCTCATAACCTAATGAAAAAATAACAGACAAACAGTTAAATGAAGGATAAATTGGATATGTATTGTATTTTGTATTGATATCCTTTGCATCTAGCATAGTATCTGGCACAGAGTAAGAAAATTATTTTGGTCATTGAGACTTAATATTTGAATTGTAAGTGCATCTCCTATGCATATAGATCTTTCCAAACAAATGGAGATACCAAGTGAAAGTCTTAATGAGTTGTATGCAATTTCCTTAGAAACTTAGGGTTATTTTAGGATAGTGACTACATATGTACTTTCATTTATATAGGGAATACCCAGGTGAGGAAAATACCTCCACGAATGCATATCAGCACCTTCTCTATAATTTAAAATCTTAGAGAATTGCTTAGAAAATCGTGAGGTGTACAGCAGAAGTGAAACTTGAATCTAAAACTTTCTGATTTAGAGTCCAGGTCTCTCCCACTATAGAGGAAAGTACCTCTGTGGCTATTTTTTGTAGAACATATTCGAATTGTCTGGGATTTTGGATACTTTTTGGACATACATATTACTTAAGAAGAGATACCATAAGTGATTGAGCAGAAGAGTTCTAAGTCCAAAGTGTTAATTGTTTTAAGCCTCTTAGAACAATTAAATTAAATTAAGTTTATTTAATTTAATTGTTTAATTAAAATTAAATTAAAATCAAATTTTCTTACCCTTTCTGGTATTATATTCACCTTTTGGCACTCTGATAAAGCCTATAGATACCTCCAAAATAATGTTATTAAACACATTAAAAAATGAATTCAATTACAAATGAAAAATTATAATGAAAAATAATTGTCAGAGTATTAAAAAATCATGGATGTCAGATTACAGAAATCTTCCATCTCTCTTCCTCTCTCCTCTGTCCGTTTTCTGTATCTCCATGAGTCTCTCTCAGCATCTCTCTGTCTGTCTTCATCTCTGTCTTTCTTCTTATATTCCATTTCTCATCTTAATAGCATTACAGAGGCTCTTCATTCATACAGAGACATGCTCCCCATCTCTTCAAACCTAATGTTAATCTTACTCATTAAGTGAAACTTTGTGATTTCTGTTAGTTGTAAGTGATGCTGCCCAATCGTTTCAATTTTAGTTTCTATATTTGCTCTATGTATTTATGCATATATATTTTGTATTAATTCACTCCCATTCATCCCCAAGGGGAATGTAAATTCCTTGACATCAGGGACCATCTTGCTTTTCTATTTGTTTCCTTATCTTCTAGTAAAGGACCTGAAAGATATGTAGTAGCACTGAAAAAAATATTGTTTAGAATCATCAAATAGTTTTAGATGCAGAGCTGGAAGAACCTTAGAGACCATTGAGTCCAGCCCTTACAGATGAGTCCCACGAGTCCTGGAGTTGTTTAGTGACTTAACAAAGGTCTATAAGAATTAAATAGCAAATGTGGGATTTGAATCCAAGTCATCCTTACATAATCCTTCCATATCTGATCATCTATTGTTTTTATCTATAACATGGGTGTCCATGTATGCATTTATGTAATTTTATCTAGTAAATAATAGAGTGGAATACATTTTAAAAAATAAAGTGAATAATCTGACTTTCCAAAATGTTGTAGAAAACAGTTCACCTCAAAATCAGGAAGTCCTGCCTTCATGCCTCCTCTTCACCCATACTAGCTATGTGTTACCCTGTGTATAAGATGTTCAGGAGAACTAGCACCTATAGTGTAAACATTTGCCTTTTTCAGTATGCTTATCCACCTCTAGTGACCAAATGGTCACCAAATTCTCACTCATGGCTCCAAAAACTGTAGCATACATTGTTGCCACCCCATAGTAAACCATCTTGGCAGACAGGCTCAATTAGTTTGATGGCAACCAACAAGCATTAAATATGTTGGTGTGTTAAGTGGATGTCTACCCCACACATGAATAATAGGTGGATGAGAACAATTTGTTTCAGTGGTCATGAGAGCAGCTGAAGAAGGTGTTATGGAGTACTTTAGAACTTGATCAGGTATCAAAGACACCGAGGTTATTATTCACTACATCTTGGGCCACTGCCACTTATCTTGACTTTTGTCCTACAATTGGACTTGGATGATTCAGGAAGACAGGGTGAGGCTGATGATATTGTGAAACTCTTCTTCACTCAAATCCAATTCACATTGCAACTCAAGACATCACTTTGTAATGTCATTAGTCCTCTTAGAAAAGAAAGGATGTGGGCAAGTAGGTGGCCTGGTGAATAGAGTACTGGCCCTGGATTCAGGAGGACCTGAGTTCAAATCTGACCTCAGATACTTAACACTTATTAGCCTTGTGACCTTGGACAAATCACTTAACCCCAATTGCCCAGCCTTCCACCCTCCAAAAAAATGAAAGTAGAAGAAAAATCATATAATGAAAATTTATTTTAAAAAATTAAAAAAGAAAAGAAAAGATAGAGAATAGGTGGGTGACCCTGCATAAGACAGGTTCTTTACTTCTTAGTGCTCCAGATACTTTTTTTTTTTTTGCTTTATGGAGGGAGGGAAGCAAAAAACAAGACAGCAAAACAATTTGATGTTTTCTATGATTTATCTCATATGAATTCCTGAATATTTCATTGTGTTCCTCTTCTGATGTCTCATTGTGGTGAGGAGGAGATATTTGAGAACTAGAGAAACTGAATTTGGTATACTAATAAGGAGGCTATTGTAATATTGTAGGCAAGAGGCAATAAAGCCCTGAACTAAGATAGTTGTGGTGTAAGTGAATAGAAGAGGAGGGATGAGAAAGAGATTTTGAAGGGAAAATTGTCAAGACTGGGAAGCCCTTGGCATTTTTTGGGGGGGAATAATGGGTGAGCAGAGCAGATTTAAGCCTAATGTAATCTGTATGATGTAAGAAGGGCTAGATTATTTTTCTCTTTGTCATCTAATTTCACACCTCATTATTCATCTTTAGCTCTTCTCCCCCAAAATAATAATCATTTAACTGGAAAATCTGAGACATTCCTCAGTGCTCATTTTTCTTCACCTCTCTTTAGAATTTTATTCTGTCGATCATTTTTCCGTGTGTGTGTGTGTGTGTGTGTGTGTGTGTGTGTGTGTGTGTGTGTGTGTGACTCTTCTCTTTTGATATTGTGCTTACCTATCCTCTCTGTCTCCGTCAATGGATTATCATCCTTATTCTGCCCAATGATGGGTGAATGACTTATCAACTGTCACAAAACACTATCCTGGGTTCTTTCTTTCTTTATGCTCTCAGAAACTCCAATGGGTTTAATTAATATATGTTTGCATATAACACATACACCTGCATATATTTTGTATACATTTACATATATATATATCAGCATTGATATTTTATATGTACATTGATGTATCTGTATCATCTATCTTTTTAAAGTATATACCTATAACTATAAAATCTATATCCTGTTCTTTCTTTTTTCTCTTTACATTTAATTATATATTATCCACATGCAGTCATATAAAACATTTCCCATATTAGTCATGTTACAAAAGAAAACACAGCCTAAAATTTTTAAAAGGAAAATGACACTTCAAAACGTATGCTTCAATCTGTATTCATGCTCTTTCAGATTTTTCTCTGGAGATGAATGACATTTCCCAACATTATTCCTTGGAAAGTGTCTTGCATTATTGTATTGCTAAGAATAGCTAAATCATTCACAGTTGATAACTGTAAAATGTTGATGTTGCCGTATATGATGGTTCTGCTGGTTCTGCTAACTTCACTCAGCATCAGTTTGTGTAAGTCCAGGTCTTTCTGAAACCATGTGATTCATCATTTCTTATAGCAAAATAATATGCCAACAAAATTATATATCAAAACCTGTTCTGTCATTCCTCAGTTGATGGGCATCTCCTCAATTTCCAATTCTTTTCCACTACAAAAAGAGCTGTTATTAATGTTTTTGTACATATATTTTTCCTTATCCTTTTGTTTTTGGCAAATCTCTTTGGGATAATAGAACTAGTACTATTGTTGCTGTATCAAAGTTTTATTGCCCTTTGGGCATAGTTACAAATTGTTTTCAGAATAGTTGGATTAGTTGACAACTCCCCAGTCTATTAATGTTTTATTTTTTTTTCAAAATTTCCTCCAACATTTGACATTTCTCCCTCCCGTCATATTAGTCAATCTGATAGATGTGAGGTGGTACCTCAGAGTTGTTTTAATTTGCATTTCTCTATTAAATAGTGATTTAGGATATTTTCCATATATAGCATATTTCCATAGATAGCTTTGATCTCTTCTTCTTTAATCTACTTGTGTATATCCTCTGATGATTTATGAATTGTAGAATAACTCATATATCATATAAATATATAACATATAAATTTACTCAGTTCTCTATGTATTTGAGAAATAATGTCTTTATCAGAGGAAACTGCTGTAAAAATTTCCCCCAGTTTCCTGTTTTTCTTCTAATCTTCCCTGCATTGGTTATCCTTTACTTTCCACTCGATCAACATCCAACTTTGAATGCTTATCATCTCTTGGCTAGACAAATTCAATAACCTCCTAAGGGATGTCCTTGCCTCAAATCTCTCTCCAATCAAATCCATCCTTCTCATAGTTGGCTAAACCATTTTCTAGGTCACAAATTTGACTATGTATACTTTTATACTCAATAAGTTCTAGGATTACTCTATAATCATTAGTATTAAATACAAAATTATATAATTATTGTTTTAAACTCTTCACAACCTTGTCATAACCTGCCTTTCTAGCCTTATTCCCACTCATTCCCCACACATTCTCAACACTCCATCCATAGTAGCCTTCATGCTTTTGTTCACATTTGACACTCTTATGTTTCTGTACCATTGCCCTGCTTTTTCTTATTGCACCCCAACTCTTGCAATGCATGGAATGCTCTTCCTTTTTACCTCTGTCTCTTGGAATCACTAATGTCCTTCAATGCTTGGTTCAAATGACATATTCTAAATGAAGCCTTTGTTGTCTCCCTTTCTAGAGATACTAGGAATTTTTCTCCTTACCAGACATAAGTTACTTTCTATCAGTTTTTTTTTCATTTTTATGTACTTACAAATGTACATGATTAAAACATATGGTCCTTGAGTGTTCAGACTACTTAAGGTTTTTCTTTATTTTCCAAAAATCTAATATTGTGCTTGTAACATAAGTGTTTAAAATTCTTATTATTATTTAATTTGTTTCCCATTTTACCACTGAAAAAACTGAGAATTCAATTTGTTCAAGTTCCCATAGGTAATATGTAGCAAAATTGGAATTTGAACCCATAACTTTTGATTTGACTAGAGCTATCAGGACTATTCTGTCATTCAACAAAAGTCATTAATGATTGCTTTGGCCACATTTTAATTTGCTCTCATTGTCAGCTAAGATGTGATAAATCATTAAAACTCTTTCTACTTGTAACTAATGAACTATTAGGTTTAGCTTTTTTATCTTTAAAGTGATTACATGGCTATGAGCTAAGGGGCTGGTTTTAAGTGATGGGAGGAAGAATTTGGATTAATTAATGACTATCTAGATAATGATACAATTTTTAGTATGAGATAACAAAAATGATACACTCAGCCTTGAATGGAAATTATTATATGAAATCTTTTCAGTGAATCAGCAAGTTAGTTTTACAACCCAAATGTAAATCAACTAATTACAACCACAAACTAATGGTAGATTTATTACTGTTTGGTGATATGAGACTGAGTATAATTCTGTGGAAGTAGCTGCAGTGCTTGGAAATAGTAAATCATACTTGAAAATTGTTTTTGTGTGTAACATGATCAATTATAAAATTTCAATAATTAAATGCATTAAAAAGCAGCAATTATAATGCCAATTTGAGTTATAGGATAGAAAATAAGATAGTGCACAGGAATTCAGTTTTAGTACTATTTTCAATAGGGTATCTGGGAATGTTATTAAAATATAGGACAAAAAATGGGTTTCTGAGGGGCGGCTAGGTGGCGCAGTGAATAGAGCGCTGGCCCTGGAGTCAGAAGGACCTGAGTTCAGAGCCGGCCTCAGACACTTAATCCACACAAACAAAAATCTAGCCGTGTAACCTTGGGCAAGTTTAACCCCAATTGCCCTAAAAGGGCGGCTAGGTGGCACAGTGAGTAAGAGTGCCGGCCTCAGAGTTGGGATGACCCAAGATCAAATCCAGCCTCAGAAAATGAGCACCCACACATAAATAATGACTAGCCATGTAACCTTGAGCAAGTTACTTAACCCCAATTGCTTTAAAAAATTTTTTTTAAATGGATTTCTGGGAGATTGTAATGATAAGGGAATTTAAAGATCTTCCCTACCCCTTAATATGTCTAGGGAATTTGAAGATCTTCTCTGCCCCTTAATGAGCCTCAAGTGGAATCCAAGGGGGAGTGGGGGCTTGATTGGCAGCAGGCTGTTTTTTGTTTTTTTTTTTTTATTTGTTTTCAGGGAGGCCAACACCTCTTCTTGCTTTGTAATTAAGCAGTGGGTCGTGAAGGTTGTGATGTGCTCTGACCTTGAAGAAGGGTATATATACTCTGAGGTGAGGTTTTGCTTTGAATTATTTTCTCTGTGTATATTTTTGTCTGTTTTTAATTTCTAGTTTTATTTTCTGAAGTTTAGGGTGCATACTTTCCCCCCTGATCTAAATGAATCATATCTCTCTCTCTTTCTTTCTCTCTCTCTCTCTCTCTCTCTCTCTCTCTTCTCTGCCTCTCTCTCTATTTATAAAGATAGAATAAGATATAGATATATAGATATATAAGTATAGTTATATACACACACATATATACATGCATATGTACATATACAAATATGTATATATTCATGTGTGTATATGTGTGTACATATGTATGTGTGTATATGTATATATGTTTAATTAAAGATTGTCAACCTCTTCAAAGTTACTTTCCTTTAGTAAAGCAGATTGAAAAACCTGTACTTACAGCCATCCTGGGCATGCTAGGGTCCTTGCTGTTACAGAGATGGAAGGAATATTTTTGTAATAAAAGATAAAAAGAAACCAGAATTTCATCTTTCTATATATTATCCCACCTATTCTCTCTTCCTTCTGAATCTGCTCATTCATTCAAAGCAATTTTTGCCAACACTCTGACCTTTCTCCACCTAATTAAGACTGAGTCTTTCCACACACAGGCCAAGGGAATATGAGTTCAGAACTATTTGACAAAAAATCAAGGTCTTGAGCTTTAAATTTTGCATGAAATGAATGACATTGAATCAGAACCCACCAGATAACCTATATCCAGAGAGTTAAACATAGGTAGAAGATTGGCGAAATCTGGACTCTATTCCTTTACCTTCTCAGTATGTAAAGATGATAACAGAAAGAGCTAATTAAACAGGGAAAAGGAACAGAAAAAGGCAGAGGCCAAAATATAAGAATGAAAAAGTACAGTTACCCAAAGGAAAAAGGGAAAAAATGAGTTGGCCATAACTAGGCTTTCCAGAAACGGACTGTTTTGGAGTTTTAGGACAAGGGTTGCATTCCAGTTCTGTTGTTTACAACATGTTACTTTGAGAAATCTGCTTCACATATTGGAGCCTTAGTTGTTATTTATTGTTATTTTAATTTTAAAAAATGTTTTTAGAGTCATGTGATTCCATTTGGTGTTTTATGGACAGAAATACTAAAGTGGTTTGCTATTTCCATTATCTCATTTTACAGATGAGGAAATTGAGGCAAGTAGTGTTAAGTGACTTAACTATGTCCAAACAGCTAGTAAGTGTTTGAGGTAAGATTTGAACTAAGGGATTTTAATCTTCCTAACTCCAGTCCCAGTGCTCCCTCCACTGTGCCACCTAGCTTTAAAATAAATTGACTAAGTATTATCTAAGGTCCATTTTAGCTCTAAACCTATGATCATAAACACTGAAAAGCATTGTAAAGGTAAGTATTTCTGAAGAGAAGGAGGTGGTTTGGGTATGTAGTCAGAGAAAGGGATAATAAGCCTTATTTTGTATTATTATCAGTGCAATAGTAAAAGATATAGAGGAAGTTGTCCAGCATAGTGAAATTTGTAGAAAGACATGGGTACAGGATGAAAAGATGTGCGTGGCTTACAATCTACATTGATAACATTGTTCACACCAGTAAAATCACAGATCTATGAACATATTAAAGTAAAATACTCAAAAAATGGATAAACTAGCCATATTTGGACCATAGAAGAGAAATGAAGGAATAGTACTACTATCTGAAAAGGAACACATTTAAGAACGTAGGCAAAGAGAGGATTCTGGGAAAATGGCAGAGTAGGTCAGAAAATTTAAGGCTTTCAGGATTTTCCCCCACAAAAGAGTTAAAATGGCAAATTAGAGTGAACAATGTGGGGGTGGTGATAAATAAAAATATGGGCATAACTAGGGACCTCCTGGGACTATTTGAGAAGATCAGAAGAAAAATCCCAGGACTAGGCTTGGTACCTTTGAAGAGTAAACAAGTGGCAAATCCAGAGATATGCTGGTTTGAGAGGCTGTCTCAGCCCTAGCCACCAGAACTTTTACTCCTGAGATATTGAGAAGAGTGGGCTGTCTGACCCTGGGAAAACTTAGGGAACCTCTGCTGACCAGGAACATGAAAATAGATGTTCTGCAAAGAGCTGAGGGGGTGAGAAGGAACCAGCACACACTTGATGAGTGAAGAAGCAGAGGGGCAGAAAACCGTTGGCTGTGGGCACTTATAGGAGGTTGGAGGTTTGGCTTTGCTTTCAGGGTAGAGGGGAGAACTGAAGATCTTAGGAAAGAGGTACTATTTCCCATACCCCATGGGTAGAGGGGATAAGAAATACTTAAGCTGTCACCACAAAAAAAAAAAAAACCCCAAAAGCAAATGAGAAAGAATCCAACCATAGAAAACTTTTGGGAATAGAGATGGCTGAGGTTCATCTTGAGAGGAGGTTATCGAAGTAAATAAATCCCCAAAGAGTAAAGTCAAATGGTCACCTGCCCAAAAAGAATTCATAAAAGATCTTTTAAGAAAGACTTCAAAAATCAAATGAAAGAGATGGAGGAAAAATTAAAAAAAAGAATAAAGCTATTCTGTTTTTTATAGGACCTAAATGATCACAACTACAAAACAGTTATCACAAAAATAAAGTCAAACTGGAAAAATATCAATTGCTCATGGCTGGGTCAAGCTAACATAATAAAAATGACAATTTTACCCAAACTAAATTATAAATTTAGTGCCATACCAATCAGTTTACCAAAAAACTACTTTATAGAATTAGACAAAATAGTAACAAACATTTTTTGGAAGAACAAACAGTGTAGAATATCAAGGGACTTAATGAAAAGAAATGTTAGGGAAGGTGAACTAGCTATACCAGATTTTAATCTGTGCTATAAAGCAGCAGTCATCAAAACTACTTGGTACTGGCTGAGGAATAGAGTAGTGTATCAATGGAATAGATTGGGCCCACGAGATCCAGCAATTAATGCCTATAGTAATCTATTGTTTGATAAACCCAAAGACGCCAGTTTTTGTTATAAGAACACACTATTTGACAAAAACTGCTGGAAAAACTGGAGTATAGTATGGCAGAAACTGGGCATAGACCATTATCTAACACCATATACCAAAATCAGGTTTAAATGGGCACATGATCTAGGTATAAAGGATGATACTGTAAGCAATCTGGGAAAGCAAGGAATAGTTTACCTGTCAGATTTGTGGAGAGGGAAAGAGTTTATGACCAAACAATAATTAGAGAGCATTTTAGAATGCAAAATGGATAATTTTGATTACATTAAATTGGAATGCTTCTGCACAAACAAAGCCAATGTAACCAAGATCAAGAGGGAGGTGGGAAATTGGGAAAGATTTTTTACAACCTATGTCTCTGATAAAGGACTAATTTCTAAAATATACAGAGAATTGAGTCAAATCTATAAGAATACAAGTCATTCCCCAATTGATAAATGATCAAAGGATGAGAACAGGCAGTTTTCAGAGGAAGAAATTAAAGATATCTATAAGCATATGAAGAAATGCTCTTAATCACTATTGATTAGAGAAATGTAAATCAAAACAACTCTGAGACACTATATCTCTCCAGTTAGATTGGCTAAGATGACAAAACAGGAAAATGACAAATGATGGAGAGGATGTGGGCAAATCGGAACACTAATGCATTGCTGGTGGAGTTGTGAACTTATCCAACCATTCTGGAGAGCAATCTGGAATTATGCCCAAAGGGCTATAAATAATTTCATACCCTTTGACCCAGCAATACCACTTCCAGGGTTATATCCCAAAGAGATCAAATAAGTAGGAAGAAGACCTATATGTACAAAAATATTTATAGTAGCTCTTTGTGTGGTTGCAAAGAATTGGAAATTAAGGGGGTGCCATCAATTGGGGAATGGGTAAACAAGTTGTGGTCTATGCATGTAATGGAATGCTACTGTGCTATAAGAAACGAGGAGATGGACTTTGTATTTACCTGGAGAGGCTTATACAAACTGATCCTGAATGAGAAGAGTAGAACCAGGAGAAATTTGTATACAATCACAGACACAACATATGTGTGATGACCAACTATGACAGACTGGGCTCTTCTCAGCAATGCAGTGATATAAGTCAATCCCAAAAGACTCATGATGGAGAGAAATGCCTACATCCAGAGAAAGAACTAGAAAGAAGTGAGTTTGAATCCTGATTGAAGCAAATTACTTGATCTTTTTCTTTTCATTGGTTGTTTTTATTTTCTCTTTACCATTTTTCATTCCATCTAGTAAAATCAGCCTTTGGAACCTGACTAATGTCTAATGTGAAAGTATTTGCAGATCCTATACTGGATTACATGACGTCATAGGGGGTGGGGGGAGGGAGGGAAGGAAAATTTGAAACTCAAGGAACTATGGAATTGAATCTTGTAAACTAAAAAATAAACAAACAAATTAATAAAAAAAGAATAAACCAAGAAAAGCAAGAAAGGTGTGAAAGGAAAGTCAACCAATTAAAAAAGGAGATCCAGAAACTTAAAGAAGAAAATGTCACTATGAAAATTATAATTGAGCAAATGCAGCCAGTGAAATCATAAGAGATCAAGAAGTAACTAAACAAAATATGAATAATGAAACAATAGGAAAAGTAAAAAATATTATAAGAAAAACAAAAAAACCAATTTGGAGAATAGATCCAGAAGATAAAATATAAAAATAATTGTACTTACTTAAAGTTACTATCCAAAAAATAATCTTTATATATATATATATATATTTATATATATATATATATATTTGTGTGTGTGTGTGTGTGTGTATAATACAAGAAATAATCAAAGATATTGTCCTGAAGCATTAGGACAAGGGGGAGTGGGGAGTAGATATAGAAAAAAAATCCATTGATCACCACTTAAAGGAAAACTCATAAGAGTATCATAGTCAAATTCGAAAGACCTTAGGTCAAAGAAACAATATTAAAAGCTTAAAGATTAAAACAATTTAAATATGATGGTGCCAAAATTGGAACTAGAATTACACAAAATCTAGGAACAGAGACATTAAAGGACCACCGGTCTTGGAACACAACATATTGAAAATCAAAATAACTGAGACTCTGGCCAAAAGTATCATACATTGCAATGTCAAATATTATCCTGAATGAAAAAAAAAATGAACATTTAATAAACCCTTAGACTTTCAAGGTATTGTTAAAAAATTCCTGAACCTAATAGAAAATTTGACATAGAAGCATGATAAAAATATAAGGCACATGCCAAAGACTAATTATAAGGGAACTGTAAGGAAAGACTGTTTACTTTTTATATATGTAAAATGTATGTCTAAGATTCTTATCAATAATTGGGTAGCTCATAAGATTGGGCTAAATCTGAGAATGATATGAATTTTAAAAAGTAATTCCATTTAAGAACTGCTTGAAAGAGTAGTTATTTGTGAAGTAAAATAAGAATTGATACAGAGGAATTAGATGGGGGAGGAGGGCTGGTAGTTCTTGTAATGTACTTTCACTGGGAATGGGTTTAAGAAGGAATAAAACATATGTATATATAGTATAAAAGTCTTCTAAATTTAGAAGAAATAAAATGGTAGGGGCATAGAGAGGGGGGGAGAGGACAAGGGAGGTATCCTCAGAAGCAAGAGTGAAGGGATACATAAAATAGGGGTATACAAGGCTTTATGGGAATGGGAGAACAGGGGAGGAATTTTTGGATTGGGTTGGCAAGTTATAGAAGTTAAGGTGGTACATAGATGTAAAGTAGAGGAAGCAGGAGGCATAGGAAACAAGATTTATAATCATACATAAAAACAAACAAAGATCAAGAGTAGAATAGGTATGGGACAGTATATGTCTCTATGTGTATGTACGTTATGTGTGTGTGTGAGTGTGTGTGTGTGTGTGTATGTATGGAGAGAGAGAGAGAGAGAGAGAGAGAGAGAGAGAGAGAGAGAGAGAGAGAGAGAGAGAGAGAGATATCTAAACTTTTTTGTAGTGTTCTGGGGGGTAGGGGAAAAAAAAAGTAAAAATAGTGCACAGCAGAAGAC
Organism: Gymnobelideus leadbeateri; assembly: GCA_011680675.1. Classification (NCBI taxonomy): domain Eukaryota; kingdom Metazoa; phylum Chordata; class Mammalia; order Diprotodontia; family Petauridae; genus Gymnobelideus; species Gymnobelideus leadbeateri. Next base: position 54,018 of record WOXC01000401.1, read on the forward strand.
AAAAGAAACCTCAAAATGAAGCAAAGAAAAGATAGACAATTCTCAACACTACACTTCTTATTTATCATATAGGCTTTCTTGAAATGAAAATCCATTGTTCCACATTTTGAATCCTCTCGTGTTCTGTGATACACATGACACGCTTTTTCCCCCCCTTTATAACTTTGTTTGTAAGTTCTGATATTTAAGTTTATGATATCTTTTTGTTTCTTTTCTATTCTGTATTTGTCTTCTGGCATTTGAGTCTAAAATAAAATTTTGAAAAAAAAAGAATGATGTCAAGTGAAAATGGCACTGATTACCACAACAATTTAATTCACATCATAGCTATCTGAAAATGGAGTGGTCAGTTTTATAAGTAACATGATTCCCTCTTATTGTAGGATAAAAAAAAAGCTAGAAAACTGATTAAACAGGGATATTATGGAAAAGTCCATTCCAAGTCTTTGATCCTCTGATTCTGTAAAGAATGGTATGCTAGACAATGGGTTACTATCAAACTGTATTACTATACATTTTTAGGTCTTAAACTGATTCTGGAATGATAGACTCTACTCTATAGTAAGGCATATACCAGACTTCAACTATTAATCTACCAAAGTCTAAAGTTAATAGATTTAATAATTCAGTACTGAATTTGGAATGTTTTGAAACTCATAATTTGGATAACTTTGCCACAGGAATAAATTGCTTTCCATTCCCAGACCTAATATTCCTGAATATTTTAACTGTAGCATTCTCCCTTTGGGAATGAATAAGTGGGAAAAACAGATGTAAAGTGAATAAAGGCATCCATTGACTGAAAATTTTCACCCCTTCCGTAGCTGACTCTTTTAATATCTAGGTACCATTTAGAATTTTGGAAGTAGCAATTTATCAAGCCCTCAGAATATTAATTTATATCTCAAGAAAAAGCACTTTACCCCTAGAGTAACTTTCTTGCCCCTTGTCAGCATTTTCCAGAATGGCATTTCTTCTTGACAATGAAATCTTATTCATATAATAAAATGTCCTCTTCAGGGTCATGCTAAAGAGATCAGCATGGCATGTAATTTTCAAGGTTTTTGAATTAATTTGTATTAATTTGGCTTGTGACAGATACCCACAGCTTAGTCTTAATTACAGAGAATGGATCATCTAATTCAAATGGATGTGTTTCAATGATGGCTTTAAAATCATCTCATTCTATCACATCCAGACACTCGTCTGTCACAGAAGTTACCAAATAAACCCCAGGAAAATTGTTCATTCTTCTGCATCCAGTGTTTGAATGCCATCCACCACTTTCTGGCTGCTTTTGGATTAGGCCTGTGACTAATCTGCAAAATCTCAAATGGCTCATCTGCTCTTGTTTTTATGTCTAGTTCCTCAAGTCCATTTCATTGCTATTTGGATGGAATAAGAGTTTATAACCACCACAGAGTTTTCATTTTGGAAGTGATTTTTTTCTTGATTAAAAGAAAAAATAAACACTTGATCACAATGGAAAGATATAGTTCAAATTAATGAAATATTTTTCAAGGACAATTATTTATTGGGAGTGATAATCTGTATTATTGTTATTCATATATCTTTGTATTCAACAATATTTTTAAACTGATTCCAGAAAAGCAATGATCTAAGAATAGTATTTGTCATTTATATCTATAACAGACTAGATAAACATGGATCAAAGTTTGTCATAGAAAAAAAAAAGAAAACAATTGCAATGGATTGTAATCTGAAATTTTGTCTTTATGACTACCATAAAACAATTGCAAAGTGAAAAGATCATAGTGACCATTAACGTTTTTATTTTTCTACATGTTCCTTGGTTGGCATTAGCCAGTGAATTTCAACAAAAATCAAAATCAATCAGGACAGTTGTTCCACTGAATTATCTAGCTAGTACAACCCACATTTTCAAACTAGCTAGGAATATAGAAAGACAATTGTTGCTAAAATAGCAAAAAAAAAAAGATTGAAATTATTCATAGCTTATGTTTTAACTCATTCCTAGGTTTTGGGTTCATAGCTTAAGTTTGGGACTTTCCAACAGAGAGAGAAGAAAGGTACTTAAAGAATAATATAAATCAGGTATGGGATAAGTATTTAATTCCCACACAAAAGAGAGATGATTAGATCTACCTCTCTCTCTCTCTCTCTCTCTCTCTCTCTCTCTCTCTCTCTCTCTCTCTCCTCTCTTTCTCTCAGTAGAGGCTGATGAGAGCTTGAATATATTTTTCTATGTATGTAAATAACTTCTCACCAGATTCCATTTACAGAAATACTTAAAACATGATTCTTTTTTTTTTAAGCAATTGGGGTTAAGTAACTTGCTCAAGGTTACACGGCTAGTCATTATTTATGTGTGGGTGCTCATTTTCTGAGGCCGGATTTGATCTCGGGTCATCCCAACTCCGAGGCCGGCGCTCTTACTCACTGCACCACCTAGCCGCCCCTTAAAACATGATTCTTTATGTAATAATTATAACTTATAGCTATGCATCATAATATTATAACTATTCTATGTATATATTTATCAATGAAAGATATATGTACATACATATGTATAAAAGTAAAGTGGTTAAATGTATGCTATATGTAGATACCTTTTCTTTAAAATCTATATAATAATATATAATATATACACATATATGTACACTCACACATCTTAGTCTTATCAGCTTTCATTTGCAAAAAAGAAAAAAATCTCCCAAACCCCAAAAAACTAAAAACAAGTTTTGGTAAATACTATTACATTCTGCACACATTGACAGAAAGAGAAACAATTGATAATACTACCTCCTGTTATCTTCTAGGAAGGTGAAAAAATATTGGAATATCTACCAATTTACAGAATTGCTAATTAGATATTGCTGCTTTTCAACTTGGTTCTGCGCTGTCCAACATTTCCAAATCCTTTCCTCCTGTAAAAGCAAACCATCTCATTGTCTCTAATGCTTAAAGTCTAGTTAGCTCTGACTAGTGAGTTCAGGGTTTCTAAATTCCATAAGTTGTGAGTTTACCTTTTATAACAATAATGCAATATTCACAATGCCCACAGTGGTTATGAATATGCTGGTATAATTGTAAATTTAAAAAAATGTAACAGGCTCTCCACATGGAGGACAGAACCAAAGATTTTTTTTCAAATGCCAGAAAACTGAGTCTCAGAACCAGAAAGTCAAAGTCATTACAGTAACCACAGTTGGTGCATATGGTTAATGCAGTGAACACCCATATTCCCAAGCCTTCACAACAGAACAGGTGCCCTCAAGCAGGGAACCTCCTCCCTCACTCATGGTAGCTCCTCAGTCTGGTTCTTGGGGGCTAGCAGCAGAAGATCCCAGAAGAAAATTCTCAGCAGAAGCTCCATTCTTAAAATCAAAGTCACTTTCTCCAGCCTGAGCTTCTCCTCCCGAGCCTCCATGTGGCTTTCCCCAAGAAATTCTGACACCACAAGCTCTGTTCTCAAAATTTCTTCCTCTCCAGACTGGGCCTGTCCTTATATTAGGTCCTTCCTGTTCCTCCTCTTTCTGTTATGTCAGCAACTAGGGTTCATACCTTCTGTTTCTTAACACAGGCTTTGTATAATTATCTTGAAACTAAGTGCTAAGTACCTGTTTATTTGCCAATACAAAGGCATGGAAGATCTTCAAATCCCATTAACATTACACCTTTAAGAAAGGATTGATAATCATCTCAGGATATCAGTATTCAGTCACTTTACAATTAGACAAAGAAACAGAAAACAGTTTCAACAGACAGTCAGAGGACCAAATTCTTGCTTAAGAATCTGAGTTCTCTTTATCTAGATATCATGTAGCCAAGATAGTTATGTGACTAAGGAGGGGAATCATTGACTAGCATTAATTAATGAGACACAGGAGCATTGCTTCTCTCTCTCTCTCTCATATTCTTCTCACCAAGTAAAAGGAGACAAATAAAAGCAAGTGACCCTTTTTTTTCAAGTTCCCTTTAGTGAGTTTGATTTTCCTGTTCAGTATTTAATAAGGAAGTTGATTTCTAATCTTCAAAGTTCCCAAGCACTTCTAGTGCTTACAGCAACTCCAATTACACAAGCATAAATCTCTCAATGAATGATCATTACAATTCCAACCTTGTTTTATTGTTATCAAGATAAAGCTTCTGGAATTAGATATAGACAGTAGCAATGTGTAAATAGGAAAAAAAGGGATGCATCCCAAAGTAAACACTAGTTTGTGAGCATCCTTGTCATTTAGAACCTATTTGAGTACTTTGCAATTTAACTTATCAAAAAATGACTAACCTGTAGAGAAAATACAAGTTACTATAATTAATAATCAATTTGATTAATAACAATAACAGCAGTTATGCAAATGGTCCAAAATTTGTGACCTATTTATCTAATTTAGAAATGAGATTAAGTAAATCAGTCAATCAGTTTCAGCCAGTTAGACAAAAGTGTTTGTTGAGTAGTTATCAGGTGCCAGATACCATGCCAAATGCTGGAGACACACACAAAATGCAGAATCTATCCTTGACCCCAAAATGTTCATTGTCTAATAGAAAATAAAACTTGTAAACACCTAGGTTATATACATACATATACATGTACATAAACATTTATAAAAGTAATATAACATATATATGATGCAATATAACACACATAAGTATATAAATACACACGTGTGTATATGTATACAATCCATATATATGCATACATATATGCCCATATACATGTATGTATGTATCCATATATATATACATGGATATGTATATGTGAATATATACCTATATTTGTATGTGTGTATAGAACTATAATGCAATCTTAGAAAGAAAGTCTGTAGAAATCAGGGATACTGAGAAAAATTTAAAAGGTTTTATTTGAGCCAAGTCATGAAGGTAATAAATAGTTCCGTTTTTAGTTCTGGAAACTAAAGGGGTATGCACTAATTGGGGAATGGATGAACAAATTATTATATATGTATTTAAAGGTTCATGATGGTGGTGTATGAAATGATGAAAGAGATGGTTTCAGAGAAATTTGGGAAGACCTATATCAACTGATTAAGAGGTGAAATGAGCAAATCCAGGAGAACAACCTAGTATAATAACAAATTATAATAAAAAGGGACAATTATGAAATGTTTAAGAATTTCATACATAAAATATTCAACTATGATTCCAGATTATGTAAGAAGAGAAACACTGCGAACTGTATGAGAGATGTGATGGGCTAGTATCTTAAATGGAGAAGACTGTTTTGAATGTGTCCAAGAAAAGAATCTGTTCTGATCGGCTATGATGATGATACATGGAATATTCCTTCCTTCCTTCCTTCCTTCCTTCCTTCCTTCCTTCCTTCCTTCCTTCCTTCCTTCCTTCCTTCTTTTCTTCCTTCCTTCCTTCCTTCCTGCTTTCCTATTTTCCTTTCTTGCATTCTATGTTTCTTCCTACCTTCCTTTCTTTGTTCTTGCCCTTTCTTTTTTCTTCTTTTCCTTCTTTTCCTCCTGCCCCTTCTCCCCCTATAATTTGTTTGATGGGTGGGGAAAGAAATAGAAAGAAGATAAAATAAATGCTTGATATATTTTAAATATATAAAGAGAATCACATGGAGGGATGAAAGAGTGGGCAGGAAGTCAGTGCAGTGACATACAATTACAAAATTAGCCAATTAGCCTATCCACAATAATTTAAGATCCATCCAATCAAATGTGATAAACATTGAGGACATAAATGCAATGAATCAAATGATTCCTACTCTCAATCTCTCAATTTTCTTAGGTACTAAATGGGGTGATATATATATATATATATATATATATATTTTGTATATAACATATAAACACATGACTCTAAATATGTTTAATATATACCCACATGTATCTTTGACTGTATAAAATCTAAATATATTGATATATATTCATATTAGTAAGTTAATAATCATTTTAGGTTCCTACTATATGCTAAGTATTATGCTAATTACTAACAATACAAAGAAAGATAAAAGCTAGATCCTGCTCTAAAGGAAGGAAATGGAGAAAGTCTGAGTTCCATTAATGGTCATCAATGGTTTTATCAACAGTGGGGATGCTATGGAAAAAAAAAAACCCACTATCAAATAAGATTGAGAAGGAATAGTCACATAGGAGGAAAACTGATAGGGAGTAGTTTCATAATACCTCATAGCAGAGGAATTATCCAGTTGGATAAGATTATCAGTCATATCAAATTATACAGAATTGAAGGATGAGAGCTAAGGGCAAAAGAGACATAGCATTTTGCAATTGCAACTGGTAACTTGGAGGCACTAGTCTAGTTGGAACATGAAAACAACAGCCACATTGGGATGTTTAAAAATGGGAGAATAAATACAAGAACCTACCATAGATGACTTTTTAAAGATTAGCAAAAAAGGAGATAAAAAAGTTGAGTGCTATGTGGTGGGAATGATCAAATAAATATATGTTAAGGATGGGTAGACCTGAGAACATCTTTAGTCAGTAGGGGAGTACCCAAAATATAAGAATAGATTGATGATAAAAGAACATAGGTTTGAATTTGAGGGCAACATATTAGGGTACTAAATGGGGTACTAAATAGGGAAAATGGGAGTAAATCTGATTAAAGATGCATGTAGAGAGGGTAATCTCTTCATAGAAGACTATAGTGAATGAGGAAAAAATAGGAAAAATAAGTACATTGTGTGAGATGAAAAGGAGGGGAAGAGAGAACTTCCTGAGAATGACCTTATTTTTATTTATCTAATCATTCATTCATTTGTTTATTAAATATTAGTCAAACAGAAAGAGAAGCTGAGTGTGGCATATTGGATGTCTTGAAAAGAGACAACTCTATTTGGAATAATGAACTAATTATTTATTGCCTTGTTGGAATTAGGTAGTTGATAATAGATAGCATCAATTTCAGGTGGATCAAAGCAGAACGGTTTTGTTTGTAGAGAAAATCTGGGTTTACTCTTCCTAATCACACAGACACAGTCAAGTCTGGTAATTCAAGTTTGGCTGATTACAACACTCCCTCGGAATTCTATAGATATTCCTGATTGACAGTGGATTTTTTTCCAAGTCTATCAGCTTGAGCCCCTATACTGTTGTAGTCCCCAATATCAATTGCCAGTGATTACTGCCCCAATATAATTTTCTATTTCCATTTAATATCTCACTAGCATTGTCCAACCAGTTGATATCACTTCAAAATTGTTGCTAAGCAATACATTTTATAAAAAAGGATTTTACTGAGAAGATATAACAAAAAGAGAAGTATAAACAAATCACCTTAACCAATGCACACTTTTGCCCTAACATTTTGTTTTTTGGAGATAGCAGGGTCAAACATAAAGTTACTACTACAAGTAGTCCTCTTACCACTATGTTCACTTTTACACACAGTATAGTTGATGAGCAGTTGCTTCTTGTTTTTAGGACAAATTATTTTGGCTAAAACGTCAATAAACTGTTGAACTGGGCCAAGAAAGTTGCTTCTCTTGGGTACTTCCTCAATGAAAGTACCTTCTCTTTTGACCTTTCAAACTCATTCATTAATACTATCCTACATATTACTTCACCTAAATTCAGTAAATAATAGCCGTAACAGGAAAATAAAAAAAGAAACACTATGGATGGGCACTCCTGTGTCACCTGGGAACAAATATAAGAAAATGAGGGTAGTCCTTTTTGCCTTACCAGAGACCTATGGTAATCCTTTCCATGATCAATACAAAAAAAGAGATCAATTATAAAATATTCCTCCTCACCTTGTTGGAACCTTTGCATGTACTCTCAGTTCTAGCTCAGGAAATATTCTCAGCATGACTGTTACTGCTATGAAATTCCCAATGTAAGTTGAAAATAGGACAATCACTTTGAGCATCAACTGAGGACTTGACTTCCATTGGCCAGGCACACCACTGTGCATAATTTTCTCTGGCTCTGTTTGCTAGCACATGAAGGAGTCCGAATGAGGCAGATGGCGGTTGGAGAGTTCAAATTGGAAAAAGCAACATGAACAATAGAAAAGTTTGAGAAAGACTGAAATTTGACAGTGGAGAATACTGTAATATTAAAATGCTGCACAGATACATGTCTTTCTATTCATGAATAATACACTAAAGAGTCAAGTGAATGAAAGATATGAGATATAACAATACGCAGAAGAGCAATATCTCTCAGCATAAACAATGAGATTGTTGGAAAGTACTAAATTAAGTTTAAATTAATTTATTTTGAGCCCATGAGACTCTTTCTGGATTGATGTAATGGTTGATGCCAAAAAGAAAAAAAATCAAAATATTAATATTGTCAGAAGTATCTGTTTAAACATAAAAAGACATGATCAAGCTGGCCTAGCAATTTTTAATCAGCTGCAAGAAGCTTTATTTTGAATGCTTTTATATATACTATATTTCTGACATCCCAAGGGTAGAACAACTCCTTTTCCAAGATAAAACAGTTAATCAAAGAGTAGAAATAAAGCCAGAGTTCCAGCAATCAAAATTGATGCACTAGGCCATGACCCACAGTGCACACATAAATCAGGTGCTTGTGAAAAAGATTACTAGAATATTCCAAATGTTTAAAAAGGAGCTGCGAAAAATTTAAATAGGTTTGTTTGTGTTGGTTTTCTTTGCTTGAGCAATCTCCCCTTTGAAATGTTGGGAGTCATTTAGGAAATAATCAATCTGCTTCACAGACATCTATTCATCTTAATCACTGTAAACTTAAATTTGAAGTCAATACTCAATTTAATAATGTCACAATTTAATTAGACACTCAGCTTGTGACCCAGGATTTCAATATATATTCAAGAAAAAAGTAAAGAACAATTTTTAAATGTAAGAAATAAAATACACTAAAAAGTGGATAAAAATAAGAATGAGTTGAAAGAGTGTATGAGGTAGTCCATAAAGAAAAGTCAGAGAAACTTGAAAATTGATATATTATCAAATAAAAATGTCATTTTCATATAACCAGATTAAAAACTTATAATCTTATGTAATGTCAGGTGACCAATGGTAGCTCAAATACGTTCTGATGTCAAGGAGACCGAATTCATTAATAAGAATGGAGGATGTGTCTGTGTGTGATAACGCCTCAGCAGGCAGTGCCATTCTACAAAGTTAATTCAGGCACCACATGGGCTCTTAACATTCCTGACAATGTGAAGTTTAAAGCCCCCGGTATTATTGTCAGGACCATCTATCTAATAGACTATCTCACAGTCTGCTATTCTTCTAAGGAAAATGAGGAAGGGATAATACTCTCTCTGGCTATGAGCAAAATGTTAGATTTTATGGTACTATTAGGCTTATTAATCAAAGTATACTGATTTCCTGCAAAACGTACTTTTATATGTCAACCCATATGTTAGTTCAATGGAAGGATAGAGAAAATAAATATCACAAAATACTGATAACTCATGGCTGTAAGAATTAGATGCAAAAACCCAGTTTGTCAAGAAGGTCTGATGGGAAAAGATGAATGAAAATTAGTCATTCAAGTAGTTTTTGGATACTCATTTCTCAAGGGACATAGAAGAAAAGTGAATCTAATACAGTAAATAACACATTTTTGTCATCAATAAAGGTATCAGGTAATCGTGCCTGTAAGGAGCTCATTCCTCTATTTTTTTTTTTTTGCTTTAAATTAAACCTTAGGTAGAGCAAAATATTTGAAAGCATCTTCTGGGGGAATACCCCTTATCCAAATTAGAAAAGCAATTTAAGATATAGAAAGTAAATATTCATTAATCTAGCTTTTATTAATATTCATCAAGTTCCATTCAAAAGAAAGTACAGACTAGTAAAGGTTTATCTGTAAAAAGATATCAAAACTTTCTGAACATTTGATGTTGTGTGGTTCAGAGAGAGTGCATAGTACAGATGGAAAGATTCCTCTGTTCATTTACAGTGGCCCAGTAGATGGGTTGTGTGTTAAACTGATGAATTTTTCTGATGATCAAAAGGGGGAGAAAAAGCAGTCAGAACAAAAAAGCTGAGTAGTACAAATTAGAATGACTTGAATAAATCAGGATTATAAGCACTAAGTGGATTTTGCTTTCAGTGTAAAGGAATCAAAGGTAATAGAGCTGGGAATATAAAAAGAATAGGAGAAGGGATTGTGCTGCCAATAGCAATTTTACTAAATTCTGTGCAGGAGTGGAAATTAAAAAAAAAATACCTAAAAATGTATACACACAGAAAATCTGAATACATATGTATACAAATTATGTATGTACATATGTATGGTATTTCTTGTTATCTTTCATGCTCAAAAAGTATCAAAATGAATTTCCTATGGTGGGGTCAAGGCAAGATATGTCCAACTATGGTTGATTAGACCAACATCAGTTCAAAAGTTTCAAACACTGCTCAGGCACAAATAGTTCGTAAGAACCTTTGCAGTGGAGATGTCTCCAAACTTGCACATCTCGTGTACCTTTTGAGCTACTGTAGTTCTATTTTACGTAGAGTGCACAGCACCTTCTTTGATATGGGGATGCCATGCTAACCAGTTCTACATCGGTGTCTGCTATGACTGGCAATCTATTCTAAATTTGTTCATAGAGACCTTGAGAATACTCTTGTATCTCTTCTGATCTCCCTATGAGCTCTTGTTTTCTGTGAGTCTTCTTTAAAATAATCTTTGAAGCAAATGTACATTTGGCATTAAAATGGTGTGGCCAGAGCATTGGAGCTATGCTTTATGCAAGTATGAATTCTTGCCAGTTCAGCTTGAGAAAGGACCTTGAGAAAGGACCTTAGTGTCTGGTATCTTATCTTTCCAGGTGATCTTCAGAATCTTCCTAAGGCAATTCAGATGGAAGTGTTTCAGTTTCCTGCCTCAGTGTTTATATACTGTCTTTGTTTCTCCAGCAAAAATTGATGAGGTTAGGGCAATGGCTCCCTAGACCTTCAGTCTGGTAGGCAGCTTGATATATCTTCCCTTCCATATTTTCCTTTGGAGCCTCACACACATTCACCTAGCTGTGGCAATGTGTGCAGAGAACTAACCCATATTCTGTTGCATCTCAGCCTCAGAGACTGCCTTAAGTACACAACCATCTGTGAACAAAAAGTTACATGCCCATTCACCATTTTGATCCTGGCTTGCAATTTTTTTTCAGATTTACCATCAATGTTGTATCTGATCATGATGCCGTTTTCTTCCATACATGCACACACACACACACACACACACACACACACACACACACACACCCATGCACTATACATATATACATATATAAATGCACACTGTGAGCTGTGTGTATATGTGGCATATATGCATGTATGTATATATAGTGCATGCATGTATGTGTGCATTGTGCCATTTGTGAAAAGTTTCTAAAGTGCAACACAAATTCTAAGGGTATAGATACAAAATTAGTTAAATTGTCTTAAGAGGTCATTTAGACTATTCAATTAATTCAATCTAGTTAACTTTTATTTTTTTTAATGAGCTGGCTTTTTATATACAATTAAACAATTTTATTTATTTATTCTATATAGTTTAGATACCATGCCTCCAAAAAATGTCTTCTTCCAAGTTCAAAAATTGGAGTGGGGATGACTTCAGGTCCTGAAAGTCTATAACAGCCTCTTGTAAACTTGATCAAGATATAGGGGTAGAGAAGTTATCCAGTGAGAACTGGTACCTCTGTTATTGAGGATTACTGAGTCCTTTTCAGGCCTGTTTCCTACCTTTGGTGTCTACCTGGTTCACCCAACTTTCACATGTGACTCCAAGAAGGTGTAGCATGCTCAGTGACTATACACCATGAAATAATTTGGCATATGGGAATAAACCATGTTGAGGGAAACAGGGGATTCAAATTTGTCTGAGAGTTAAGGGAATGTCTACCCCAAGAATAGGAAAAAATTTATTGGCATAATGGGCAGATGAGAACAAGTCATTCTAATGGCCACAAAGACATCTGAAACAGGCACTGTGGAATGCTTAGAACTTAGTTACACATCCAAGATATCATTGCATCTTAGACCATCACCAGTTGTCTTGACTTTTGTCTTTCTACTAGATTCTGATGATTTGGAAAAAGAGTAATGCCAATAACTTCCAGAAAGTCTGCCTCACTTAAATGCAATTTATGCAAAAATCAAAATAAATCACCCCTACCATTTCATCATTTTTACCTACCTCAAAGTCCTGTGGCAACAGGTGAGTGATGAAGCAGCAGGTATGGATATACTGGGAACTATAGTCAAATACCCTGCACAAAGGTGACCTAGGACATAGGTTGATCTTTTGAGTGAACTTAAACAAAAGTAGGATTTATTAGCCCCTTGTATGTCTGAGAAATCTTTTGTAAGGATTGTACTTCTTACCTCCTGGTGTGATAAATGGTATAGGTAAAGCACCCTAAAATTTTTCTGTTTCACCCAGCCCTGGTCTGCTGACCTTTCCAGGTGAGGATCCCACCCTGTGGTCAAAACATGAAAACTTCTGTAAGGGTAACTCCACTCACCACTGGCATATAGAATATGTGCACACTTTTGGCCAGCACAAAATCCAGTAGACTTGAAAGACAAACAGCTCTTGTTGTGATATAACTCTGCAGGTATCTCATCCAAATAACTACACTGAGTAAAACAAAGCTATCAAATGAAGGCCAGTTCACCAAAGTTGGAGCTTCATACACAATTTTTGGGGTGACTGAAGTGATAAGGAATGGCATAAACCTGGTATAGTTCTGAAATCAAAACTAAAGTCAACAATCTTGTATGACTCTTAAGAGAAGTGAATGATAAGCTCATGAAAATTCGATGCTTATACTCAGCATATGACACATTTTTATGAGGTCAAAGAAAAATATTATGAAACTCTACGAACCTTCATCATCCATGTGCTGCAAGAGGACAAACTTGTAATTCTGGGTGACTTTAATGTCAGAGTAGTTATAGACTATCACACATGACAGGGAATTCTTGGAAGGAACGGAGTCAGAAACAGCAACAGTCACTTATGAAAAATCCAGGAATTTGAAAATGTTCTCTGCCCTTTAATAGACCAAATGTAATCACATGGAGCCCATGGGGGGAAGAGTTTGCTGAAAGAAGCAGAAAGAAGCCAGAGAGAGAGCCAAAATAGCTGGGAGCTAGCAGTGAAGAGGTAGAGCAGCTAGTGTGAATCAAAAGAAGGTATTTTTACATAACAGGGCCTGTTTTGTTTTGAAGACCCGATGGAGGAAGGCTTGGGAATGTTGGTGTTTGCTGCATTGGTTATGTGTACCAATTTCTTGGTTGCTATGATGGATTTGACTTTCTGGTTTGGGGATTTACTTTCTTGTATTTGAATAAATGTTTTGTTTCTGTCTTCCATGTGGAGAGTCTGTAACATTTTATAACTCACAACCATGTCAACATATTCATAGATGTCATGGGGGCTGTGAATATCACATTGACATTATATTTGGTGATAAGGATGGGATCACACAATATCAGACCTCTATTTGGAGGCAGGAGGGCTTTAGAGAGATAAATGGCTATCCAAGGATGAGAGGATACACCTTATTAATCTGTAGGAAGAGAATGGACAAAAAGCAAAGGGCTCTGTGAAAATTGGGAACCGAGGCTACAGAAGGGAGAACCTATGGACTTTGAAAGATGTTTGCAAGCTACCAATAGAAGCAGGGAACAAACTGTCAGGGGTATGTAGGAGAGGCTGCACCTTGTTAGCAAGTTATTGTATTATGGATAAAAGTAGAGACAAGGTGCTAGAGGAGCAAGCTCAGATGGAAAGGGAGATGACTGGTGTGCATGCGAATTTTTCATGGCTCTCATTTAGAAGAGCAAGCTGGAGAGTCTCATGTGGTAGAAGAACAAATTACGGTTCATTTAGCTAATAGGAAGCAAAAAAACTAACAGAAGGAATGTGCATGGAGCTTTTGTACAGTGTGGGCTTAGTTTTCCCTATGACTTCCAGGATGCTATATGGAAGGAGAAGGGAACAAAGTTTGATAAGGAGTCTTCTAATGCAGAAGTTCACCCCATACTAAGAAGAAAGCAGGAAAACCACCTGGGCCAAACCGAGTTCAGGGAGATAATTAAAGATTTCAGTCAACAAGAGAGTATTGATTTACTGAGTAGATTCACCTAAAAATGGGAGAATATTTCGTGTCTTGGATGGTAAGATCAGTGATGAAGGGGCTGGAGGAGTATCACTAGGTAGTGTGAATTGCTTGAAATTCATAGGCATTATTCAGAATTCTTTTGTACAACAAACTTTTAGGGATTACCATATGTAAGGAGGTAAAAGCACAATTAATCTGTTAGCTTTAGCTGCAGAGGGATGTAATAAGCAATATCCTACTGACTCTATGTGACTTGGTAGAGACAGACACTGGTACTCACTTAGAGAATGTATGAGAAAACTAAAGGAGGAGGTAATAAAAATTCCTGTTAAGGTTTGGGATGCAAATGGGTATCATGATATTCCCTTAGCAGTTCCTCACAGAAATATCAGAGTGAAGACAGCTCCTCCTACTTATAAGCACCTAATTTTGACTCTACTAATTGGAGAAATTGGGCACCCTCTTTCAGAGGTTCTGGATAAGATTTAACAGCTAGGTAACTTAGGAGAATGAGGATAAGATAAATTTCCTGCAGAAAGAAGAGTAAATAGCCAGTGGATTCAAAGTAAAAATGAATTGACTAGAAAAGAATTGTTTATAGCTCTATTGAGAGCAGGGGTAGATTTTAGAAGAATAGATGATATTCCAAATGAAAAACTGCAGAAGATATATCAAAGAAAGGTACTTAATATTAGATGGAATAGGGAAGTAAGAACCGCTCCTACATACTCCTGAATCATTGTATCTAAGTTTGCCACACCTTCTGGGAGAATAAGAAATAAGTCAAGTCTCACCCCAGATTAAACACACACACACACACACACACACACACACACACACACACACACACACACACACACACAGATGAGATTCGAGACTCCATATTGGTTTAACCACATATTGGAAAAATGGATCAAGTACTGTAACTAAGGCATTGATATGATACTGTGGTGGAAGCCTCTCTTATCTATGGAAACCCTGATAAAGTTTAAACAAGGAGCTCCTATTACCATCACAGGACTGGGAGGGACTTAAATATCAGGAAGACAAGTTAAAATTACAATGAAAATTGGACAATTACCCAAAAAGAATGTATTGTAGTCATTGTACCCATTCCTGAATACATCAATGAAACAGATATATTGAGAGGTATGACCCTGAATTTACCTGAAGGAAGATACCAATTCACAGAAAGGACAATAGGAATCAATATAGTTTTAGTGGGAAAAATAAAAATGGACCAAATTACTTTTCCTCAAACTTCTGAAGTAATTACTTTAAAGCTATCTCATGTGAGAGGTTGGCAAGATAAATTTCCAATACTATAATGGAATATGTTGAAGTAGGAATGTTAGTCCCTACAACCACAAGATGGAATAATCCTGTCTTGTCAGTAGAAAAATCAGATTGGACATGGAGAATGACAGTGGATTATAGATAACTGAATAAAGTTACTCCTACCTTGTAAGCTCCTATTTTAGATACTGTTACCTTAACAGAAGGGATCCAGAAATATGATGGTATTTGGTATGCACTTATTGATTTGGTCAATGCTTTCTTCACCATACCAAAAGGCTCTAAACAATAGGACCAGTTTGCTTTCACTTGGAAGGGCAGAAAATATACTTTTACCCACTTGCCACAAGAATATCTGCATAGCTCCACCATTTGTCATAGAATTGTGGCTGAACATTTGGATGAATAAGAGCTACCTACTGTGCAGCTTAACGACTACATAGATGATATTATGATACAGGGAAAATATGCAAAGAAGTGGAGAAAAGTTTGACCCTTTTAATTGATCATATGAAAAGCAAAGTGTGAGCAATTAACCATGTAAAAATTCAAGGACCAGCTGCTCAATCTCTCACAGCCCCTTATTCCATTGTATGCCTGGGGCATACAATGGAATAAGGGGCTGTGAGAGATTCTTCAACTAAAGATTCAGGATTTTCCCACCCCTTAAAATAAGAAGTAGGCCCCAAAATTAATTGGATTATTTGAATATTGGAGGCACTACATTCCACATTTGGGATAGATTTTGAAACCTTTATATAAAGTTACTCAGAAGAAATATGAATTCTACTGGGGATTTGAGCAGAGTAAAGCTTTTGAAGAAGCCAAGGTTGCTATACAATTGCCCCTAGATTTATGGTCTATGAAATTAAAAGTGACTGTACTGGATGATTACCCAAACTGGAGTTTATGGAAAAAACAACAAAATCTAAATGTACCACTGGGATTTTGCTGTAAGAAACGCCCTTCATTTGGAGTTCAATATATACCTTTTGAAAAACAGTTGTTAGTTGCATATTGGGCTTTTGGTAGAGATTGAACAACTGACTCTGGGCCATGAAGTGATATTAAGGCCTGCAATCCTGATTGTGACCTGGGTGATGAGTACCACAGCTTCTCACAGAATTGGACATGCCTAAGAGGCTAGCATAATCAAATGGAAGTGGTATATTCAAAACAGAGCTAAATCTGGCAGAAGTGGAATCTTTGCTCTATATGAATCTATACCAAACATAGACACTGAGGGAAATAACATGCCCTCTAAGCCAAAGCAAAAGTTATTACAGTACAATGAGGGATATAATGTATTGACTGAGCAACACAAGAGACATGTGTGTCTTATTAATGGAACAGCAAAATATTAGGACCCCAGAAGACATTGGAATGTGGTAGCCTATAACCCATGTACTAGGCTGACTTTCGAAAGTATTGGGGCAGGTGGAAATAGTTGACATGCTGAATTTAAGGCAGTACATCAAGCCATTAAAAGAGAACAAGGAGTACGTGTCATATATTCACTGAATCATGGGAGGTAGCTAATCCCACATTGATGCCCATGTGGAAAAATCAAAATTGGGAAATTCATGTAAACAAGTCTGGGACAAAGAATTATTGGAAGATATATGGGACATATCTTTGGTTACCAATTTCTCAGTTTTTCATGAATATGTTAATATGGCCCTCACCATGCCAGAACATGTGTACCAAGTATATGCTGATGGACCAGCAAAGATTGCTACTCAATAATTTTCCCTAACCCAGAATCAGCTGATGATCATGTACTAGCAAAATGGGTCCATGAAATGACCAGTCATTTAGGGGTCCAGCCCACATACTGTTGGGCACAAGATTAAGGTATTAGTATCTCATATTCATTGTTAAAACATGTAGCAGAGGAATGTTATATATATATATATATATCAATTGGAAAAGGAACAGACAGTTCCTTGTGAAGTAATTGGAGAACTAAGAAGAGGAAAGGTCCCAGCCCAAATTTGGCAAATAGGTTATATTGGTCCTGTACCCCAAGACAAAAGAGAAAAATTCATATGTACTTGTATTGACATCTATTCAGTTGTACTAATGGCTTCTCCTTAGTAGAATGTGACCTTGAATAACACCTGTAAACTTTAGATCTTAAGTCTACATTATGGAACTCACATTTCAAAGGTGATGAAATGAAGATGTATTGTATACTAAATAATATAGGATGGATATATCATATTTCACAAGCATCTGGGCTAATTGAAAGAATGACTAGCTTATTGAAAGAACAGTTAAGGATCTTAAATTTTAATAATTCATATGAACATTGGAAGGATAATTTGTTCATGGATTTACAAAATTTGAATAATAGACCATTGGGAGGAAGTACTCCTCTAGCCAGAATGAGGGCCCCAAATCTATAAAATCAGAAAACAACAAGCATGGTTTTGCAGGATGTGATTTCTATTTTTAGAGGACTTTTTGTTGGCCAGAAAAGAAATAAGAAAAATCTCCACTGTAATATATAAATAGGAATCCCTAAAAATCAATTTTGCCTAAATCAGGATTAGCAGCTTGAGGAATACATGTATTGGCTGGAGTAATGAATTCTAATTATCAAGGAGAAATTATTGTGAAATTCTTTAATTTAGGGGAAAAACCCATACAGTTTTGCAAAAAAGAATAGATAGTTGAAGCGATTATCATTCCTTGTGAAACAGCATCTCCTGTTAAAACTGACCTTCCTTCTGAAATAACTGTCAGAGAAACTGAAAGGTTTTGTTCTACTGATAGAATAAAATTGAGAGCTAAAGTATGGGTAAAGCAGAAGACAGATAACATTCCAAAGACTGCAGAAATTATAGCATGTATGAAGGATAATACTGTTAACTATTTTTTCCAGGAGAGCATGATTACCAAATTGTACCCTTAACTCACATATTCTACAATGAGTGAGGCTACAATAGTGGGTTCATAGACACCAGAAGCACAACTGACCCTATGTTTACCCTGTTTCTGGTTATTGTCTACTTGTTTCTTCTTGACTTTTTGTCTGTTAACCTTGTTTGCTAGATTTTTTTTTTCCTGCAGTCTTGGTACCCTTCACCGGTAGATGACTGATTTCTTAAGCTGAATGTCATCTACACTCCAAAACTGTGATGTGTCACCCCTGGACCTGGCATCAACCACACTCCAAATGCTGGCTATAGAACTGACCTCTCAAATGGGACCTCTTGAAACAGGGACATCTCTACTTCCAATTTCAGAAGCAAGTAGCCATAGAAGAAGAGACCTTTGCCTCTTACCCCAAGATTTTGGGTCCCATTTGTTCAAGGGAAATTATGAGGTGCTTCTGCTCAAGCCCCACACTAAAATATTGGTTTCTGTGTTTATTGTGTGCTATCCCTGCTATATTGCTGTAAAGTTCTGTTGACACCAGTTACCCTAAATTCCCTATGAGCTATGTAAGGGACATGAAAGATCCTTGGGTCAAATGTAATGGCAATGGGAATTTGAAGATCTTCCCAGTCCCTTAGTAGGCCAAATAATCAAATGGAGCCCACAGGGAGAGTAGCATGCTGAAAGGGTAGAGCAGGAAGGAGTAGGAGAGAGAACACCAGAACAGTTGGGAGCAAACTTCTGGGAGGCAGAGCAGCTAATGTAAATGAGAGGGGGGCATTTTACTTAATGGGACCTGTTTTATTTTGAAGATCTGATGGAGGGAAGGCTTGGGAATATTAGTGTTTACTTCATTGGTTACATGTACCAACTTCTTTATTGCAGTGATTAGTTTGGCTTTCTGGTTTCAGGATTTTATTTTCTGGTATTTGAATAAATGTTTTGGTTCTGTCTTCCATATGGAGTGTCTGTTACATTTTGTGTTTCAGAACTACATCAACATATTCACAACCACCCTAGGTGCTGTGAATATTACATTGGCATTATCCATAGGTGTATTTTTTACTACTGATGGGCCACTGAATTTTATCATTGGCAAATGCTACTATTGCTAATAGATTGTGCTCTAAACTTTGCACTTCATTTTTTGTATGATTGGCAAATGTCTGCTATGATTTCTAAATGTTACTATTTATTACAACACATGAATTTAAGTCACACTGTTAAGTTTCTCATATACAACATTCTAATTAAGGTCAAAATGTACTTAGAAATGAGCTAGAAGCAAGAAGACTACAAATGATATTCAATATGTTTTTTCAATATAATTATTTCCATTTTTACAAGTGAGATCAGTAGGCTTAAATGTTAAATGTTCGAACAGCTGTTTCTTTAACAAATTAGTAAGGTTTACCCTGTAGATTTTAAATCTTAGAACATTTATCTAGTATACTATGTAGTAAAGCTTTCATGACTCTTAATCAGATATGGGATATAAATTTGCCCTCTTTGTAATTTTTAGATAGATATATGATTTTATGAGTGTGGGGAATCATAATATATATTATAATTCCCAACTAAAATTAAATAACCACACTATAGCTTGTATGTGAGACTGGTTCTTAAATCCTAAATTCCTGAAATTATGCCTAATTGTCAAAATGTTGCATGACTTCACCACTAATTCTCAAATATAATCACTTTAAACCCTTAGCAAGTTTGGTAAGATCTTATGACTTTTCATTTCACAGAAAAAGACATCTTACAAGTTGGTTGCTGTAGAGAACTTGCAGAAAATTATTGCCACTGTATTTCTAAAATAATTTTTGAATATTGTATACCATTCTTTTACTAATTGACACTATAAGTAAAGAGAATCCAGGCTAAAAGAGAATATATTTTCTACCAATATTTCTAATAGGATTATTTATCAAATTTGTGTTAAGTATTATGTTAAGGACTTAATAAGCCCTATATTAGTCAGTCCTCCAGCAACCCTAGGGGTAGGTACTATTTGAATCCACTTTACAGATTAGCAAGCTGAGGTGATCAGAGGTGATCTAATGTCCCTTTAATCTTTCAACCACAATAAATTTATTCATACCATGTAGAAATTGCAGTTTGCATTATATTTTAATCTATGATAATTACCCAAATATGAGAAGACATCTCACCTTAAATTAGTTTTAATAAAAATCTTAATCAAACAAAATCAACTCTGGTTTTACAATCACAAATAATATCATTCAAAATCTCAAAATACTTAAGACCATTAATCCCAGTACTTTAAAGCAATTTTTTATAAAGTTTACTTATTTTTCAACATTTCTGGTTGCATTTTTCACATTCTCATCCACCTTTTATGTATTCTCATTTAAATCATTCAAAGAGCTGAATCTATTCATTCGTGTTCTTAATGCAGTCTTAATGTGTATTGTAAGTGGCTGACCTCATATCACCTAGAGGAATTTACCATTTTCTGCAATATTTATATCAGGATGTGTTTTTAATATTTTAAATTATTTTAAAGGAAAACTACTAACAGGAATTTTTTTTTCAATTTTCTCCTAATTTCCCAAAAATATCCTTGTTTCTCAAAATAATAATTTTACTGAACTTTTCCTTTGTGATTTCAGTATTTATCAATTATTTTCAAAATTGACCCCTTGATCAATAACACTCTGGGTCAACTGGCTAATATAATTAATAAAACAATATTACATTTCATATCTTAGTTGCACAATACTATCCCTATTAAATGAGTTCTGAAATTCTGAAATAAGGTAGTATACCAGCTTTTTTTTTTGGCTTTAAGGAAAATGAAAAGATCAAGATTTAAAGTATAAGTTAAAAGAGCAGCAGTAAATGGATATATAAAAAGTACTAGAGAGGCTAACACTGCTTACTAGTTTTCAAAACAGACTAGCCCATTTTGGCCTAACGTATTCAGTACCTTCCAAATTTAAGTACAACATTTTATCCAAATAAATTCTTAAAAAATACTCATTGTGATTTCAATAAGTGGCCAGTTTACTGATGAACAGAAAAGTTTACCATTGCTTGAGTAAAGCACTTGACATAACTATTGTTTAATAAGTTAGTTCCCTTAGTTGTCCTGATTACACTTAAAAACATTTTACTCTAATATACTTTGTCTTCATAGGTATCAAAATTTTCTATTTAAAATTTCTACATCTTTATACCTTTGTCTCTCACTTACTTAAAATATTAAGTTCACAGAGCATTCTTGCAAATTGAAGTTAACTTATTTTTAACTAAGTCACAAGTCTTTCTTTTCATGGAGGCAGTACATAAGAGCCAGATAAATTTAAACTGCCAACAGTTCCTGAAAATTCACTGATACTTAAGAGCTGTTTGCAGTTTCAATCTGTCTTTTTCCTGACACTTGCAAACAGGTTCAATTCCCCTTTCTTCTTTTTCCTCTTTAAAACAATAAACTTGTCACTTTCTGAGGAAAGAGTGATTAAAAGCTGATCCACTTTTCACTTTTCACAATCTAGAGTTTTTTCTTTAGATTCACTATTTTCTTCCTTTCTTTAAAACAGACAGATAAAATTCTTTAATTTTCAAATCTCAAGTTTTATTTTTTAATTCTTTGCAATATTTCTTATACAATGTTTTTTCAATAATTTCATACATTTTCAAATATTAATTTTTGATATTTTAAATTGATTGCATTCAAGGCCAATTGAGAGAAAATTACATGTGATGCAAGTAGCAAGTGTTTTCTTTTCAGAATCCTGATTGGTAGATATTTTAATGAGGGGCTAGGATGTGTTTGGGATGTAAGATGTGTTCAGGGCAAACTAGTACCTCTGGTGTGAGGGCTACCAAGTTCTTTTCAGGATTGCTTTCCATATTTGGTCTCCCCCAAATCCAGCTATCTCTTACTTGTGGCTGTAAGAAGCTGTAGCATTCACAGTGGCCATAATCTTTTCAACAGATGGACAAAACCAAGTTGAGAGTAAACAAGGGGTCTTAAACTTATTGATGAGTTAGTGGGGTGTCCACTCCAAACATGTAAAGACTTCCCCTTGTGTATGGTTAGAACAATTTGTTCCAATAGGTAGGTGCTGTGGTGGACTTACAGACTGGTTAGACATCAAAGATGCCAAGGTTGTACACTGCACATTGAGCCATCACCAGTCATCTTGACTCTTCCCTGCCACTCGACTGTGATAATTTTGGAAGAGGAAGTGAGACCAATGACTTTGTGAAACACCACTTTATTTAAGTCCAATTTATGCATGAATCAAAAGGCATAACCCTTACCATTTTACTGTTTTTACCTATCTCAAAGTCCTGGGGCAACTGGCCAGTGATGAATCAGCAGGTGCAGATACACTGGGAGCTGTCATCACAGTGCTACACACAGATGGAACAGACCATAGATTCATTTTATCACTGGAAGGAGTAGTGAGATTGCAGTGATCACTTCACTGTGGGCAGAAGGGGCTAGAACAGGTGACCTATAAATTGACTACTTACCCAACACTGGCCTGATTACCATGGCAGTCAGGGATCACAGACTGTGCTCAACCCCCCCCCCCAAAAAAAAGTTATAATAACTCTGTAAGGACAATTCCAATCACCCTTTGCACATGCCATGTGCACACACAGACAAGAGAGAAATCAGTAGATCTGAAAGATGAACAGCTATTGTTACAATAGAACTCAAAGAAGTATCTCATCTAAATAGCAGCCCTGAGTGAAACAAGGCTGGCAAATGAAGGCCAGCTTACTGAAGTTGGTGTTGGGTACATTTTTTTTCTGGAGAAGCCATAGTCAAGGGGAATGCTATGAAGCTGGTGTAGGTTTTACAATCAAAACTAATCTAGTATACCTACCAAAAGGAGTTAATGACAGGTTGATGACAATGTGATTGACACTTGAAGGAAAACTCCATGCTACCATCATCCATTTTTGTCATTTGTTTTTTTTTTTTTTTTTTTTGTTGGGGTTGTTTGTGGTTGGTGTTTTTTTTGGTGGGTGTTTTTTGGGGAAAGAGAACCAGTGACATCCTGGGGGTAATGTCATGACTCACAAGTGAATTGTCTTTAAGGAAGGCAAAATTGGACAGTCATCAGCCTTATTCTCTCTTCCAGAGTAAAAAAGGTCTACTGAGAAAACAAAAGTCAGGATCACTGGTGATAGGCTGGGATGCAGGGGATGCCCATTGTGTCTTGAATGGTTGAACAAACTCTAACTGCTCCACAGCACCTGCTTCAGCCACCTTCAGAGATATTGGGACACATTGTTCTCATCTAGCCATTCCACCAGGGGAAGTCTTCATATATTTTAGGTGGATACCCCCACCCCCACCCACCAATGGTTTTTTGCCCAATCAGTTACCCACAAATTGCTTTAATTCATCTGCCAAGATGGTTTACAAGGATGCACCACTCCACCTGTTACATGCTTTTGGAGTCACAAGGGAGGGCTGAGTGGCAGACAGACATCTGTATTGGATAAACAGTCCTGAAAAACGCTCTGCAAGCCCTTACATCAGAGGTATTTAACCTCTTTAAACACCATACACACCAGTTTGATTAACCAGAGCAGAAGACTAAAAACAAAAGGACATTTGATATTTATCTGATGACTTAGGGTGTCTCATTAGCTGTTCCTTTGAATGACATGCACTAAAGAGTTTTAGTAAAATCCATGGAGCATACTTTCTAAACAGCATAAAAAATAGCTCACTTTTGTGGTATCAACGTAGATGGTAACTGTAGAGATTGTATCACACACACACAAATACATAATTATATAATTCAACAAACATTTTATTAAATGCCTACAGACAATCACCTATATTGTTGATTACAAATATAGTCCTGTTCTGTCCCAAAGACTACTTTCTGGTAATATAAAGCATATTTCCATATTAGTTATGTTGTGAAAGAAAACAGCTCAAAAGGTGTAGCAGCAAGCACCCCAACATCCCCAGGGTGTCTGCCAACACAGGTTCTTAGATCTGCTTTTGTAAAGGAAAGCAACTCAAAATCAGTTAACAAGCTCACTTTAATCAATCAAACATATATTACCTAGTTCAGGGGGAAAAGGTCAGCACCCGGAACTTCAGAGTATACAGACAGATCAAACAGACAGGCTTCCACACTGTCCAACCATTATATCAATACTAAATCACAGTTACCAGAGAGGGAAGCATCAACATCTGGGCTTTCAAAGCCAGGGGGCTCTCAACGGCTTCCCAGAGTCTCATCTGGTCAAATCACACAACACTTCTCAAAGTGAGCCCCAAAGCAAAGCCTCTCATCAGGGTTTATATAGCCTTCTCCTGGCTCAGAGAATGTAACAACCTTCTTGACCCACTGCCCAATCACACAGTATCGAGGTGTGGTCATTCCTGAAAACCAAGCCTCCTGCCACAGGCTCCATGTGACTACATTCAGCCTATTAGGGGGCAGAGTATATTTTCAAATTAAAGAAGGTTCTCAGAGTCACTTAAGCTAATCAAAGGGCCTAGGGGCAGGGAAGATCTTCAAATCTGCATTTCCATTACAAAATGGAAAAAAATCACCTAAAAAAAGTGAAGAATAGTATGCTTCAGTCTGCATTCAGACTCTATCAGTTCTTCTTTTGGGAGTGGATAGCATTTTTCATAATGAGTCCTTTGGAATAAACTTAGATCATTGTGTTGTTAAGAATAGCAAAGTCATTCACAGTTGATCATTGTACAATACTGCTATTACCATGTAAAATGTTCTGGTTTTCCTCACTTCACTTTATATCCACTCATGTAAATCTTTTCAGGTTTTTTTCTGAAATTAGCCTGCTTGTAGTTTCTTATAGCACAATAGTAGTACATTACAATTATATACCACAACATGTTCAGACATTCCCCAATTGATGGGCAGTTCTCTCAGACTGATTCCTTTACAAAGATTTACTAGCCATTTTTTGCCTCAATTTTTACCTAGTCTTTAAGTGCTGAATGGACTTTTGCCTCAGGCAATCTGGGACCTGAAACAGGCTTGAAAGGGCCAAGATCCAGTTTTCAGAAGAAGAAATTAAAGATATCTATAAGCATATGAAAAAGTGCTCTAAATCCCTATTGACTAGAGAAATGCAAATCAAAACAGCTCTGAGGTACCACATCTCACTGACAGACTGGCTAAGATGACAAAACAGGAAAATGCTAAATGCTTGAGAGGATGTGGAAAAATTGGAACACTAGTGTATTGTTGGTGGAGTTGTGAACTGATTCAGCCATTCTGGAAAGCAATCTGGAACGATTCCCAAAGGGCTATGAATAAGTGCATACCTTTTGACCCAGCAATACCACTTCTTGGGCTATATCCCAAAGACATCATAGAAATGGGAAAAGGACCCATTAGTACAAAAATATTTATAGCAAATCTTTTTGTGGTGGCAAAGAATTGGAAGTCAAG
The DNA here is from genome assembly GCA_011680675.1 of Gymnobelideus leadbeateri. Lineage (NCBI taxonomy): Eukaryota > Metazoa > Chordata > Mammalia > Diprotodontia > Petauridae > Gymnobelideus > Gymnobelideus leadbeateri. The sequence continues at coordinate 79,709 of WOXC01000401.1, forward strand.
GGGATGCCCATCAATTGGGGAATGGCTAAAGAAGCTGTGGTATATCAATGTAAAAGAAAACTATTGTCGTATAAGAAATGAGAAGCAGACAGACTTCATAATAACCTGGAGAGACTTATTTACACTGATGCTGAGTGAAGACAGCAGAACCAAGTGACCTTTGTACACAATTAAAGACACATCGTATGTGTTAGGACTAACTTGGATAGACTAGGCTCCTCTCAGCAATTCAAGGTTATAAGATTACCCCAAAAGACTCATAATGGAAAGATGTATCCTAATCCATAGAAAGAACTACAGAGTGTGAATGCAGATTGTAGCAAACTACTTGCTTTTTTCTGTTTTATTTTGTTTTGTTTCTTCTTTCTCAATGATCAATCCACTTGTTATAATCCTTCTTTATAACTTGACTAATGTTTAATGTGAAGATATCTGTAGATCCTATATTTGATTGCATGCCACCATGGTGGGGAGGGGAAAGGAAAGAGAGGGGGATACAATTTGAAACTCAAGGTACTGTGAACTGAATGTTGTAAGACAAAAGTAAATAAATATATACTTTTTAAAAAGGCCGAGACCCCCACTTCATTCATGGCCATATCCAGTGGTCTTGACCTATGTCTTGCCACTAGACTCCAATAACTCTGGAGGAGAGATTAAGGCCAATCACTTTGCTTAGCTCTGCCTCACATAAATTCAGGACACATGCAAGTCAAGACATTATCTTCCTGATGCCATAGGTCCTCTACAAGAATGAAGAATTATATTCAGCAATTAATGATCATCCCCATAATTTCCAAATCTTTGCCACCACAAAAGGAGCTGCCATAAATATTTTTGTACAGATAGGTTCTTTTACCTTTTTTGAATATATCTGTGATACAGACTCGGTAGTGGTATTGCTGGATCAAAGGGCTAAACAAGTTGTAGTATATGAATGTAATAGAATATTACTGTGCTATAAGAAATGAGGAACATATAGATTTCATAATATCTTGGAGAGACTATTATATAAACTGATGGTGAGTGAGGCGAGCAGAACTAGGAGAACTTTGTACAAAATTACAGAAACATCATAAGTGTGATGACTTTGATAGATTGGACTCCTCTCAGCAATACAAAGTTAGAAGTAAGCTACAAAAGACTCATGATGGAAAGGGATTTCCACAACCAGAGAAAGAACTACAGAGTATACATATTGACACAAACTATTTGCATTCTCTCATTTGTGTTTTCTTTTGTTTTATCCCTTCTTTTTTATTGTTCAGCCTGTTATTTGTAATCCTTTACAACATGTCAAACTTTCAAAGTGACGATTATTTGTAGAACCTATATTTGTTTACATGCTGCTATTGGGCGGGAGTGGGAGAGGCAGAAAATTTGAAATTTAAGAGATTGTAGAGCTAAATGGTGTAAAGTAAAAGTAAATAAGAAGACATCAATACATTTTTTAAAAGAAATTAAAAAATACTAACATAATGGTTATAGAAAAAGCAAAAGCAGAGATGGACCCAATTTAAAAAGATAAGCAGCGAAACAACATATTAATAACATTTACCATATATAATGCAGTAATATCAATACTAAACACATTTGCATCAAATGCAAATAATTTAAAATATTTAAAGGAATTGAAGATAAAATACACAATAAAGTATACTTATTGGGAACCTCAATTTATGCTTCTTGAACCTAGATAAATCTAATTATTAAATAGATGACAAAGAAGTAAAAAAAGATGAATAGAACTTCAGAAAATCTAGATATGATAGTTGTCTGTATAATATAGAATTAGAATAGATAGTGTTTTACCTGTTTCTCAGTTGCGCATGGCACCTTCACAGCAATTGATGATGTACTGTATAGGCAAGTAAACATATTGAATACATCTTTTTTCTGAGCATAATGCAATCAAACGTATATTCAATAAGGCCATTTGTAGTATAAATGAAAAATTAATTGTTAAATAATTAAACCAATACTGAAAAAAATAAGTTCATATAAATAGAAAAAATAAGACTTTAGAAAGGAGGTGCACCTCTTAGAAGAAATGTCTTTCCCCAAATGATCTGTTAGAAGATAGGACATTTTTAATAGAGGTTATAAACCTGAGGTTGGTAGGGGTTAGTGGGTATATTTTCTCCAGTGGATACCTATAACAAATAGACAATTCCAAATGGAATCACACTAAGACAAATAATCTAATAGTTATAAATAAAAAAGAATAACATCAAATGGATATGAAACATCAAAAATGATTGAGTGTTCAATGATTTGAATGACGGGGCGGAGCCAAGATGGCGGAGTAGAAACAGCTCATCGAAGCCTCTCTGCCCCCAGATTCCCCACAAACTATGTAAAAAAGGACTCTGAACAACTTCTGGAGCCCCAGCACCCACAGAACAACGCAGAGAAGCTAACCTCCCGCTGAGGACAGCCCAGCAGCCCTGCAGGAAGGACCAGCGCAGCAGTCTGGGAGCCGGCAACGCACAGAGCGCAGAGCGCAGGAGCCCAACCGAGCCGAGCCCAGGTCCCCGTGAGCCGAGGTTTTAGCTCCAGGGCGGCAGGGCCAGCAGCCAGCTGGAGGAACCCCAGAACACCAGGAGCTGTGGTGACTCCAGAATTATCAACATAGACATGCCTAGGACAAAGTAAGAGGTTAGTGTCCTATGGACTTTGGGACCTGTATTTGGGGAATGCGTCAGCTCCCTCCCCTGGGGGCTAGAAGCCGCTGAGGAGACACGCCATTTTGTAGTTTTCAGAGGCATTTCCGGCTCCCAGCCTACAAATCGTGGGGAGATCCAGCGATCAGTCTTGGGGGGAATCGCTCTTGCTTTAACCTCCCTGGATCTGGATTGTGATCTAGGGTGGAAGTTGTGGGTGGGTTTACAGCTTGCCAGAAACGGAAGTTGCCCCCCACAAGTTCGGGACGAAAATTCCTCTAGCTGGCCTTAAAGCCATAGTGTGGCAACAAGCCCAAAAGTCAAGCAATTAAGTGGCAACATGCCAAGGCAAAGGAAACAGAAAAATGCAACCCTAGACTCCTATTTTGGGGGCATAGAGCGGGAAAAGGACTGTGAGGTCAGAAGTCCTGCTCCAAAAGCCCCAGGGGAAAACATGAGCGGGTTGCAGGCCATAGAGGACCTTAAGAAGGACTTTAAAAATCAAATAAGAGAAGTGGAGGAAAAATTGGAAAGAGAAATGAGAAGGATGCAGGAAAAGTATGAAATGAGGGTCAACAGCCTGACTGAGGAAACAACACCTTAAAAAATAGACTAACTCAAATGGCAAAGGAGGCCCAAAAGGGCAATGAGGAGAAGAATGCCTTAAAAAGTCGAATTTGCCAGATGGAAAAAGAATCTCAAAAGTTCACTGAGGAGATTCATTCCTTCAGAGTTAGACTGGAGCAAATGGAAGCTAATGACTTTATGAGAAATCAAGATGCTGTTAAGCAGATCCAAACAAATAAAAGATTAGAAGGCAATGTGAAATATCTCATGGGAAAAACCACTGACCTGGAAAATAGATCCAGGAGAGACAATTTAAAAATTATTGGACTACCTGAAAGCCATGATCAAGGAATGAACCTAGAAATCACCCTTCAAGAAATTCTCAAGGAAAATTGCCCTGATGTTTTAGATCCAGAGGGCAAAATAGAGGTTGAAAGAATCCACAGATCACCTCCTGAAAAAGATCCCAAAAAGAAAACTCCCAGGAATATTATAGCCAGGTTCCAGAATCCCCAGATCAAGGAGAAAATACTACAAGCAGCCAGGAAGAAACAATTTCAATATTGTGGAAACACAATCAGAATAGCCCAGGACCTGGCAGCTTCTACACTGAGGTATCGAAGGGCATGGAATATGATATTCCAGAGGGCAAAAGAACTGGGAATGAACCCAAGGGTCACCTACCCAGCAAAACTGAGTATTTTGTTTCAGGGGAAAATATGGTCATTTAGTGAAATAGAGGACTTTCAAGCATTCTTGCGGAAAAAAACCAGAGTTGAATAGAAAATTTGACATCCAGACTCAAGAAGTAAGAGACGCCTGAGAAGGTAATCAGGGAAAAGAAATCAAAAGGAACTTATCAAAGTTGAACTATTTACATTCCTATATAGAAAAGCAATATCTGTGACTGATGATATCTTTCTCACTATGAAAATAATGGAAGAAGGGGGTGTGGTCATATGAATACATATGTGAATATGTGTGTATATGGTTACAGTTATATATGGATAGAGGGCATAGGTTGAATTTGTTGGGAAGGGAGAATACTCAAGGGATGAAATTATGAGGTGAGAGAGGAAAGTGGCAAGAGGAGATGGGGAGAGACATGGTAGGGTAAACTATCTCATGTAGGAGAAGTGGTTGCAAAGGAGGGGGAGAATAAGGAAGGCTAAAAAGGCAAAACCACATTCACATTGAATTTGGTTCAGGGAGAAAATGACATACATACTAAATGGGATATCTCAACCTGCAGCAGGATAGGGGGAAGGGGGATGAGAGGAGGGATGATGGAAGGGAGGGTGTGGGGAGGGCATCCTTGGGGTGAGGGGAGGTTGGAAGTACCCACTATAGAAGAGGGACAGGATCATGTAGGGAATGGACCAGGTGGGGGGTGGGATGAATGGGAGGGAATTATAAGCAGCCTTGTACAATATATCTACTATGATAATGTTTTGCATAGCTAGACATGTACAACATATACTGAATTACTTATATCCCAAGAAGGAATGGGTGACAAGGGAGGAAGGAAATGGATCTGAAATTCGAGGTCGTAACATTAAATGTTTCAAATGTATATATAAATACTATTATTAATACTCTTTTGCCTATAATTGGGAGATAAGATGTGCAGGCATTGGGACACAAAGATTCATCTTCCTCTAATGGAAAAGTCAATGGGGGTATGGGAGAAGGTATGGGAGAGAGCAGATTGGAGGAAGCAGTATCTTGTGGGACTGCTATTCAGGGAGGTTGGGTAGGGGAACAATGGGGGGAAAATGATTGTAACTCAAAATCTGGCAGAAATGAATGATGTAAAACAGAAGTTAATAAAGCATTTGTTTAAAAAAAATGATTTGAATGATTTGAATATTTGGTTGATCTTTTGAATTTCTAGTTTATCAGGTAAACTGTATCATAGGGACCTAGAATTCAAATGTATTTTGCATGAGTTATTTGGGTTTATAGTGTAAGAAGAAGAAACCTAAGTTTGTTCAAAAGAATAAATCTGTATGTATGTGTGTAACTCTCTCTCTTTCCCTTTCTCTCTCTCTCTCTCTCTCTCTCTCTCTCTCTCTCTCTCTCTCTCTCTCCTCTCTTTACCTGTCACTCTCTATCTCAATCTATCTACGCATATGCATATACACATTCTTCTGGTATAAACACCAACATCATATATAAAAGCATTTACATATATGTTTAAATATATACCTATAAGGTGTATATGTAACACATGCACTCATGTAGATATATATGTATAAATGATGTGTATATCATATAATACACATATATACACATATGCACATTTTATACATGCACACTATAATAGTAATGCAACTTGAAGATCCCTTTGTATTGCCAAATTGAGGTACTTAGCACCTAATTTCAAATTAAACCTCTGTTAAAGAAACAGTATTGGGATCCCCTGTTGCTGACATAACAGGAAGGGGCTGAATAGGGAGAAACTAATACTCTAAGTAAGGAAGAGCACAAGCTGAACAATCAGAATTTCCTGAGGTAAGCATTGTGGAGTCAGGGCAGCTGCTGCTGGACTGAAGACTTAACTGAAAATTGAGAAGAACTGAGAAGAGAAATTAGAATTCAGAACTGAGACACACTTTCTTGTAGCAAGCCATGTTGGGGCTGGATGTAGTGATTTTGATTTTGAGAACAGACCTTATAGTGCTGAAGATTTCTGAGGGCCAGCCAGAGCGACCAAGGATTTCCAAGGGCCAACTGGAACTACCAAAGGCTAAGGAAGCATAACTGTGGTGCCAGTCCTTTGTACAAATGTTGTTGTGACTTTGTTAACATGCATGAATTTTCTTATGGCTTTGTTAAGCCTTGTCTTCCTGGGAACAGAGACTGTGAAGGATTTGAGATGGATTGGACACAGTGAGGTCCAATGGAGAGCAGGAACTGAATGGAGAGCTGGACAAAAAACTTGGAGCTGTGTGCCTTTGAACCCAGGTGACAGTTTGTTGAACTCAGGTAGGACCTACCTACCTTGAGTCAAGATGAAAAGACCTCTCTATGGACACTGAGTGGTGACTGATGAAATTGTGATTTATTTGTGACCTAGGGGTGGATGGCTTTGTACTTTCCACTACCCTTTAAGAGAGCACTGAGTAATGACTAATGAAATTGTAATTTAGTTGCACCACATGGGTGGAGGGCTTTGACTTTTGTACTTTGTGTCCATTAAGGAGGCAACCTCCTTAAGGATGATTGAATGATTGAATTACTAAGTGGTTGTACTTTCTTTAAAACTATGTGGTTATTTAAATAACTTTGTGGTTATTTAGTGATGGTGATCATTTTAGTGATAAGTTGTTGAGTTGTGACGTGATGAATGCTGTATTTTGATTTTCTGTGATAAGTTGTAATATGGTCAGTGCTATACCTTGATTTTCTGTGAATGTTTTGATCTGGTTTGTTATTGAATAAATAGAGAATTCACTTTACTGTGTAATCAGAATCTTCAAAGCTGTTCCCAGTGGCAATCTTCTGAAAAGCTGCTCATTCTTGGCTTTAAACACAGAAAAAAGTAAATGCCATATGTAAAGAGCTTATATGTTCAAGTATATAAATATATTCATTCCTGTTCATATCCATACATATTTTTCCAAACCCATCAGCTCATCCTCCATGAGCTGACCACTCCCAGCTCTTTTCTGGAATCATTCAACTCTTGCCTAAATTCACATGTAGGCAGCTCTCAGTTCCTTTTCTATATTTCAGCTCACAGGGACTATTCCACATCAAGACCTCCATAGTTTCTTTTTCTAGGAAGACAAAGTTTAACAGAGCTACAACAGTATTTACACACATTAAGTTTAACAGAGTTACAGCAATATTTACACACATTACCAGCACCATAATCTCAATTCACTTTCTTTTTGACAAAGTAATACAACTCAACAGACAAGTTTGCTGTCTGAGAAATCGCACACAAATCAACAGTAAAGTCTTCTTTTAGGATTTCTGTAACAACAGTAAAGTCTTTCTTCAAGACTTCAGTATAATAACAACAGACAGCATGCTTTTGTCAGATAGAAGAACAGACAAGGCTTTTTGTCTGAAAGAACAAGTGCTACAAAGTGATGACAAAATGAACATTCTCTCTCTCAGAAATTAACACAGATCAACAGAGCACCAAAATCACAAGCATTATCTCTCAGTTCTGCCTGATCCCAGATTTGTTAGAGCTTTTCTCAGCTCTGCTACTTTCTGTTCTACCCTTTCTGTTCTGCTCTTTGGGCAAGTTCCGCCCAACACGGGCTCCATGTGATTATATTAGGCCTATTAAGGGAAGAAAAGGTCCTCAACCTCCCTGAGGCCTATTAGGGACAACACTATGTATACTGTTTCCAATAAAAAAATATTTGATACAATCAAATGTGAGGCTCAAAGGCACTTGAATAGTTGAAACAAGATGCAGAGTATTGCTTTGCTTGCCATTACATGTTTCTAGATCAATTTCTTATACTATCATTTTCTCAGTGTTATATTGGAGCACTTCAGATTTGAACCCAAAGCTTTTAGATAATTTTAAAAGTTATAGAAATTGAGTGATCCCTGTATTTTAAAGGAAACATTAAATACTCTGTTTATTCTCTGTTATACTCCTGATATATTCTTTCCTTTTTTTAAATATGAAATCTACTCAGATAATCTCACTTTTTTTTTGCTTTATTATTTTTTTGGAGGGGCAATTAGGGTTAAGTGACTTGCCCAAGGTGTCATGGCTAATTTTTGTGTAAATTTTCTGAGCCCAGATTTGAACTCATCTCCTCCTGACTCCAGGGCTGTTGCTCTACTCATTGCACCACCTAGCTGCCCCCTCGAGAATCTCACTGTAGAATTAATTATTTAGATATAATATGCTATTGTTCATAATTTGTTGGAAACAGCATGAAGGTACTAATTCACACCAACTCACCAATTATTACCATATAGGTTCGTTTAGTGACAAAATTGAGATAACTATGGACTGGAAAACATTATCTTAGAAAGACCACATATCACTCTCATTCGGAACACTTACAATGAAGATCAGCCCCAGGTTTCAAAGTGGGTTACTTCACTTCATTCAGCCATCATATTCATTTTTTTTTCTTTCAAAAGAAAGAAAACTCCAACAATGCATTTATTTTATTTTCAAAAGCTTTATTAACTTCTAGTTTACATCATTCATTTCTGCCAGATTTTGAGTTACAATTTTTTCCCCATTTTTCTCCTACCCACAACCCCAGAATAACAGTCCCACAGGATATCCCCTCATTCAATCTGCTCTCTCCCATATATCCTCCCATACCCCCTTCAACTTTTCCATTAGGGCAAGGTGACTCTCTGTACCCCAATGCCTACAGATCTTATCTCCCAATTACATACAAAATAGTATTAATAATAGTATTTATATATATTTGAAAGATTTAATTTTAAAACTTCGAATTCCAGATATATTCCCTTTGTCCTTTGTCACACACTCCCTCTGGGAAGATAAGCAATTCAGGATATGTTGTACATGTATAGCTATGAAAAACATTGCCATAGTAGATATATTGAAAAAGACGGGCTATATTTCCCTTCGACCCATCCCAACCCCACCTGGTCCATTCCCTGCTTTGATCCTGTCCCTCTTCAAAAATGGGTGCCTCCAACCTCCCCTCCCCCCAACATGCCTTCCACTCTATCATTCCCCCTCTCATCCACCTCCCCCATACTCTCCTACAGGGTGAGATATCCCATTTAGTGTGTATGTCATTCTCTCCCAGAGCCCAATGCAATGAGAATATGGTTTTTCCTTTTTGCCTTCCTGTTATTCCCCTCCCCTGCAACCACTTCCCCTTGGCTCTTCTACATGAGATAGTTTACCACCCGTGTCTCCCCATGTACTTGCCACATTCCTCTGTCACCTGTTAACTTCAGCCCTTAAGTATCATCCCTTCCTACCAAATCCGACCTGTGGCCTCTATCCATGTATACCTGTAAACATATATACACACATTCATATATGTATTCATGTGCCCATATACGTTTCTTCAACTATTTTCTTATTGAGAAAAGTTTCATCAGTTACAATTATTGTTTTTCCATGTAGGAATGTATATAGTCCAACTTTGATGAGTTCATTATGATTTCTTTTCCTGTTTACCTTTTCAAGCATCTCTTGCTTCTTGTATCTGAATGTCAAATTTTCTATTCAACTCTTTTTTTTCATCAAGAATGCTTGAAAGTCCTCTATTCCACCGAATGACCATATTTTCCCCTGAAACAAGATGCCCAGTTGTGCTGGGTAGGATATTCTTGGTTTTAATCCCAGGTCTTTTGCCCTCTAGAATATCATAATCCATGCCCTTCGATCCCTCAGTGTAGAAGCTTCCAGGTCCTGAGTTATTCTGATTGTATTTCCACAATATTTTTTTAAACAAATGCTTTATTAACTTCTGTTTTACATCATTCATTTCTGCCAGATTTTGAGTTACAATCATTTCCCCCCTGTTATTCCCCTACGCAACCTCCCAGAATAGCAGTCCCACAAGATATCGCTTCCTCCAACCTGCTCTCTCCCATACCTTCTCCCATACCTACTTTGACTTTTCAATTAGAGGCGGGTGAATCTTTGTGTCACAACGCCTGCACATCTTATCTCCCAATTATAAGCAAAAGAGTATTAATAATAGTATTTATATATATTTGAAAAATTTAATGTTAAGACCTCGAATTTCAGATCCTTTTCCTTCCTCCCTTGTCACCCATTCCCTCTGGGGAGATAAGTAATTCAGTATATGTTGTACATGTCTAGCTATGCAAAACATTATCATAGTAGATATATTGTACAAGGCTGCTTATAATTTCCTCCCACTCAGCCCACCCCCACCTGGGCCATTCCCTACATGATCCTGTCTCTCTTCTATAGTGGGTACTTCCAACCTCCACTCCCCCTAAGGATGCCCTCCCATCCATCATCCCTCATCTCATCCCCCTTCCCCCTATTCCGCTGCAGTTTGAGATATCCCATTTAGTATGTATGTCATGCTCTCCATGAACCAAATTCAATGAGAATGTGGATTTGCCTTTTTTTTCCCTTCCTATTCGCCCCCTCCCTTGCAACCACTTCCCCTTGCTCCTTCTACATGAGATAGTTTGCCCTACCCTGTCTCTCCCCATCTCCTCTTACCACTTTCCTCTCTCAGCTCATAATTTCATGCCTTGAGTATTCTCACTTCCCAACAAATTCAACCTATGCCCTCTATCCATATATAACTGTAACCATATACACACACATTCACATATGTATTCATATGACCACACACCCTTCTTCCATTATTTTCATAGTGAGAAAGATATCATCAGTCACAGTTATTACTTTTCCATATAAGAATGTAAATAGTTCAAATTTGTTGAGTTCCTTTTGATTTCTTTTCCCTGATTACCTTCTCAGGCATCTCTTGCTTCTTGTGTCTGGATGTCAAATTTTCTATTCAATTCTGGTTTTTTTCTCAAGAATGCTGGAAAGTCCTCTATTCCACTGAATTACCATATTTTCCCCTGAAACAAAATACTCAGTTTTGCTGGGTAGGTGACCCTTGGGTTCATTCCCAGTTCTTTTGCCCTCTGGAATATCATATTCCATGCCCTTCGATCCCTCAGTGTAGAAGCTGCCAGGTCCTGTGCTATTCTGATTGTGTTTCCACAATATTGAAATTATTTTCTCCTTGATCTGGGGATTCTGCAACCTGGCTATACTATTCCTGGGAGTGTTCTTTTTGGGATCTTTTTCAGGAGGTGATCGGTGGATTCTTTTAACCTCTATTTTACCCTCTGGATCAAAATCATCAGGGCAATTTTCTTTGAGAATTACTTGAAGGGTGGTTTCTAGGTTCTTTCTTTGATCATGGCTTTCAGGTAGTCCAATAATTTTTAAATTGTCTTTCCTGGATCTATTTTCCAGGTCAGAGGTTTTTCCAATGAGATATTTCACATTGCCTTCTAATCTTTCATTTGTTTGGATCTGCTTAACAGCATCTTCATTTCTCATAAAGTCTTTAGCTTCCATTTGCTCCAGTCTAACTCTGAAGGAATGAATCTCCTCAGTGAACTTTTGAGATTCTTTTTCCATCTGGCAAATTCGACTTTTTAAGGCATTCTTCTCCTCATTGCCCTTTTGGGCCTCCTTTGCCATTTGAGTTAGTCTATTTTTTAAGGTGTTGTTTTCCTCAGTCAGGCTGTTGACCCTCATTTCATACTTTTCCTGCATCCTTCTCATTTCTCTTTCCAATTTTTCCTCCACTTCCCTTATTTCATTTATAAAGTCCTTCTTAAGGTCCTCTATGGCCTGCAACCTGCTCCTGTTTTCCCCTGGGGCTTTTGGAGCAGGACTTCTGACCTCACAGTCCTTTTCATGCTCTATGCCCCCAAAATAGGAGTCTAGGGTTGCATTTTTCTGTTTCCTTTGCCTTGGCACGTTGCCAGTTAATTACTTGACTTTTGGGCTTGTTGCCACACTATGGCTTTAAGGCCAGATAGAGGAATTTTCATCCCGAACGTGTGGGGGGCAACTTCCATTTCTGGCAAGCTCTAAACCCACCCACAACTTCCACCCTAGATTACAATCCAGATCCAGGGAGATTGAAGCAAGAACAATTACCCGCCAAGACTGATCGCTGGATCTCCCGACAGTTCGCAGGCCAGGAGCTGGAGCTGCCTCTGAAATCTACAAAATGGTGTGTCTCCTCAGCCTCTTCTAGCACCCAGGAGCGGGAGCCGATGCATTCTGCAAATACTGGTCCCAAAGTCCATAGGACACTGAGCTCTTACTTTGTCCTAGGCATGTCTATGTTGATAATTCTGTAGTCGCCACAGCTGCTGGTGTTCTGGGGTCTCTCCAGCCAGCTGCTGGCCCTGCTGCCCTGGCGTTAAAACCTTTGCTCACGGGGACCTGGGCTCGGCTGGTCTCCCTGCACTCTGCGCACTGCTGGCTCCCAGACCGCTGCGCTGGTCCTTCCTGCAGGGCTGCTGGGCTTTCCTCAGGTGGAAGTTAGCTTCTCTGTGTCATTCTGTGGGTGCTGGGGCTCCAGAAGTTGTTCAGAGTCCCATTTTACATAGTTTGGGGGGAATATGGGGGCAGAGTGGCTGTATTTCCACAATATGGAAATTGTTTCTTCCTGGCTGCTTGTAGTATTTTCTCCTTGATTTGAGAATTCTGGAACCTGGGTATAATATTCCTGGGAGTTTTCTTTTTGGGATCTTTTTCAGGAGGTGATCTGTGGATTCTTTCAACCTCTCTTTCCCCCCCCTGGATATAAAACATCAGAGCAATTTTCCTTGAGAATTTCTTGAAGGGTGATTTCTAGGTTATTTCTTTGATCATGGCTTTCAGGTAGTACAATAATTTTTAAATTGTCTCTCCTGGATCTATTCTCCAGGTCAGTGGTTTTCCCATGAGATATTTCACATTGCCTTCTATTCTTTCAGTTGCTTGGATGTGTTTATCAGCATCTTGATTTCTCATAAAATCACTAGCTTCCATTCATTCCCCTCTAATTCTGAAGGATTGAATCTCCTCAGTGAGCTTTTGAGATTCTTTTTCCATCTGGAAAATTCAGCTTTTTAAGGCATTCTTCTCCTGATTGCCTTTTGGAGCCCCTTTTGCCATTTGAGTCAGTCTCCTTTTTAAGGAGTTTTTTTCCTCAGTCAGGCTGTTGACTCTCATTTCATACTTTTCCTGCATCCTTCTCATTTCTCTTCCCAATTTTTCCTCCACTTCTCTTATTTGGTTTTTAAAATCCTTCTTAATGTCTTCTATGGCCTGTAACCCCCTTGTATTTTTATTTGGGGCTTTTGGTGCAGGAGTTCTGACCTCACAGTTCTCCTCCTGTTCCATGCTTTGATCCTCTTTACCCACAAAATAGGAGTCTAATGTTGCATTTTTCCATTTATTTTGTTTCCTTTGCCTAGGCATATTGCCACTTAAATACTTGACTTTTGGGCTTGTTGCCACAGTAGGACTCTGCCACCAGCCAGGGGAGCTTCCATCCCAAATGTTGGGGTCTTCTAAACTTCCAGAGTTATTACTTGGGTGTCCTCTCTGAAGACCCCACACACTCTGGCGAGCTTGTCATACACCCCAAGACCCCCACTCCAGACTGCAATCCAGATCCAGGGAGCTTAAAGCAAGAGCAATTACCCTCCAGACTGATCGCTGGATCCCCCTACAGTCTGCAGGCCAGGAGCTGAAGCTGCAACTGAAGCTTCAAAATGGCGGCTGTGCCATTGCTCCTCAGAGGCTTCTAGCCCCCAGGCGAAGGAGCTGACACGCTCCCAAATACTGGTCCTAAAGTCCATGGGACACTAACCTCTCACTTTGTCCTAGGCATCTACGTGTTGATAATTCTGGAAAAGCTACAGCAGCTGGTGTTCTGGGGTCCCTCCAGCTGGCTGCTGGTCTGGCTGCCCTGGGGTTAAAAACTCTGATTCCTGCTGTCCTGGGCTCAGCTCCCAGAGTGCTGCACCGGATGCTCCCTGCTGGCTGCGCTGTCCTCAGTGGAAGGTTAGCTTCTCTCTGTTGTTCTGTGGGTTCTGGAGCTCCACAGGTTGTTCAGAGTCCCTTTTTACATGATTTTGAAGTGGAGTGTGATGGAGTGCTGTGGAAGTGCTGTTTCTACTCCACCATATTAGCTCTGCCCCTCCTCCAATGCATTTAAATGAGCATAAAGGTATTTACTAGAGAACTATTTCTAAAATATATTTGCATTTTTGTATTATTTTAATAACAATGAGTCTAAAAGATTTTTACACATCCTTCTTATTATTAACACCTTACATAGTTATTTAATATATGAAAAACTCAAGAATGGATCAACAATAAAGTAATTTTTCTATATACAAATATGCAGTTAATTTGTAATATTTAGAGAGGCTATTTGTAGTAAAACAAAGGTTTATAAGTCATAAACAGGGATATAAAAATAGTGCTTAGCATTATTCTAATCGAAAAGGCCTGATTTTGGTGTCAAGAAGCTTAGAGTATAAAGATGGTGCTTCACTAATGGATAGAATTTCACTTGCTATTTCTTTTATCTGGTAAAAGTGAAAGCTTTTTTTATGCTTACATTTCCTGTACCTGAAAATGTGGATGAATTATAATTTTACTAATTGGAATAGGGTCTAGACCTATGGTTTAACTGGTATATGGAACTTCCAGATAAGGAATGTCCCTTTATGAACATAGTTCAGAAGTATCTTTCAAAATTAAAGATGCACAGAGCAACAGGTGTCAGACTCAAATAGAAACAGATCCCTATGGTGAACAGTGACTTAGAAAATTTTAAAAATGAACATTATCCATATTTCATTACATTTAAAATTTTTATAAACATTTTCCTGTTGTATTTTAACATGGTGAGCAATTTTCCATTTTGTAGGAGTTTGATGCCTCTGACCTAGATCATTGAGAGTCACACGGCCAATATGCAGTAGTGATGCTGATTGAACTGATATCCTCTGGATTCCATATCTAACTCTCTATCTATTATGTTATACTGGCTTTTACAAAAATGCAGTTAAAAGGAAAAATTGAAAATGGTAGTTATCATCTTGTGTTCCTCCATAATATTTGTCAGAAAATAAAATACTTTAAGACTTGCACTAAACAATATATGCAGAGACTCTTGCTACTGAATAGGAAAAAAGTGATGCTATCATGGAATAATCTAAGGATCTTTGTAGAATGTCAATATAATAGAAGCAATTTGATAGAGCTATTAAATATCATGGGAGGCCATTGGAAGTTTATATCAAAATCTAGGTCATATGCATAATTGGAAATTTGAATGACTTACTAGTGAAATGTAGGCAACATCACCACCAACAACAACAACTACTACAACAATAACAAAAAAAAATAAAGCTTGGAAAGGATACCAAACAAATATTTCCTTGATCAATTAATAGAGAAAAACTAAAGGCAAAAGAAAATTAAATCATTGCACAGACCTCAATGGATATTTCAACACCAATTTAAAACAAACAAAAAAACCAAAAACTTTACTACAGAGTCTTGTGGAACAAAGAAATAGGAACAAAAAAATATCACCAAAGAAGGAGGATGTGGAAATGTTCAGTACAGGTATACGATGGCATGAATCCCCTTGCAGCAAAAATATAAGTTGGATCAAGTGAGCAAAGAAAATTTGCACAGCATTAATAACCAATAAAACAGTGCCATGAAAGGATGTGACTCAAACTTTAGCTTCTCTGCAAAAATTGTGGGGAAAGATAAGTTCCATAAAAATTGGCTCAAAAGCTTTACAGTCCTGTGTGAATTATTAGAAAAGCCCTTTATTAAAATCCTTCAAAACACAAGCATGATCTTATCTGTCTTGACAAAAGACAAATACTACCTACTATCAGAGAATAGAGTATGAAAGAAGGAAATAAGTGTTTATATAGCACCTGCTATGTGCCAGGTACTGTGTTAATCACTTTATGAATATTATCTTAAAGGAACAAGTGAATATTCTAGATATGGTCAATTGCATAATGGTTTACTATATGTAAAGGTTTCATTTTGCATTCTTAAAAATGGAAATAAAAAAACAAGAAAAATATATTGACAGAGAAGCAATAAAATGGTCCATCAAAATATCTCACAGGTATAAAGAACAATTTATTGTTGAGGCATTAATTATGAAACAAGTCATTCAACATTTGACAGCATTTATAACATATATTGATTATGATTAAATATTTGACTGTCTTCAACACTTAGGACTTGGTCACCTACCATATATATAGAAACTGGAACAAATATAAACAGAACACTAGAGTATTTGGTTTCCACGTGGAATATTTCTATACATTTAAGCAATGTAATAAATATAATAATATCAAGACCAATTGGTGTATAGTATTAAATTTGCCAGTGAATAATTTAAACATTTTATAGTTGTCTGGTATTGAACCTATTAGAATTTCTTCAGAAGATACATAAAAATGAATTACAAATCAAAAAGGGGAGTCAAATAATTTTTGGGTGTATA
The DNA here is from genome assembly GCA_011680675.1 of Gymnobelideus leadbeateri. Lineage (NCBI taxonomy): Eukaryota > Metazoa > Chordata > Mammalia > Diprotodontia > Petauridae > Gymnobelideus > Gymnobelideus leadbeateri. The sequence goes on from WOXC01000401.1 coordinate 95,982, forward strand.
TGGATGGCATCTTCATCAGAGGAAAATTTTAAAAATATTTCATTCAATTATTAGAATATCTTGTAATTATTTCAAAATGTTATCTAAATTCAATAAATTAAAATTTCCACAAAAAGGCATGTAAAGCCACACATGAGCAGCATTCTAGAGGACTGCTACTGTGAACAGCTTTTCAAGGTTCTAATTACATAGTACAGAGGACTCTATTTATTCAGTAACAAATCAGAGCAAAACATTCACAGAAAACAAGGTACATTCATTCACAAAGTTCACAACTTATCACTAAAAGGGCCATGTAGTTTTCACCAAAGTGGTCACATAGTTTTAAGCAATATATATTTATTTAGTTAATCACAAATTTCTTAATTCAATCACAAAGTTCAAAAGTCAAACTTCTCCACCAATGCGGTGCAATTAAGTTACAATTTCACTCTCTCAGCTGCAGGTTTTCCTTATATATGGTATTAGCTCCTCCCTCTTCAGTCCTTTCCTGTTACATGAGCAAGAGGGGTTCATACCTTCTCTTTCTTTACAGAGGCTTAATTTAAAACTATGTGTTAAGTACCTTTTAGCTTGAGAGTACAAAGGGATCTTCAAATTTCATTACTATTACAAGGCACTAAAAGCTATGAATTTCAAATTTAATGTTAAATTTAATCAATAGATGAAGATGTTACTTAATACTTATTATCCCACATATAAAACTATAAAGGTTAAACTAAGTATGAATATGTGAAGAGTTTTATTAAGGTCTTCTATATGTAGTGTTTACTACGTGCCAAATACTATGGTAAGCACTTCATAATTATTAACTCATTTCTAAAGATATAGATGATAAGAGACATGGAAATATATGATATATACAAATATCATAATACAGTGAATAATACAAATGATAGAAAAATAATTAACGATAGTCATTATGAGACGATATTTAAAACTTTTCAGATATCAAGCAAAGTAGTTTGGTGGGTTTTTTGTTATTTTTTTGTTTTGTTTTGTTTTGTTTTTTGGTTTTTTGCTTTTTGGAGGGAGGAAAGCTGGGCAATTGGAGTTAAGTGACTTGCCCAAGGTCACATGGCTAGTTTGAACTCAGGTCCTCCTGACTCCATGGTTCATGCTCTATTCACTGCACCACCTAGCTTCTCCAGCCATAGTAGTTTTAAAGGAAAATCTTACATCTTACAACACTTTTTTAAACATAAATGAGAAAGAACAGATGCATAAATTGAAATCCAATTAAAAATAATGGAAAGAAGACAAAATTAAAAACCTCAATTAAATACCATTATAGAAACTCTAAAAATTGAAGAAATGTATCATTTGCAAAAAAAAGATGTAAAAATTGTTTCTTAAAAAAAAAAAGAATCTTTCTCTAATTCAAAAGTTCAAAGCTAAATGGGAAATCATTCCTCAATTGATAAATGGTCAAAAGATATGTCCAGGTGGATTACAGATGAACAAAAATACCCAAACAAACTATGTATAGGCATATGAAGATGTACTCTATATTACTTTTGATTAGAGAAAAACAAATTAAAGCAATTCTGAAATGCCACCTTACACCAGTCCAATTGGTTAATATGGCAACAAAGGGACATGATATATATGTGGGAAAATTGAGACACCGATGCTGGTGGAATTATGAACTGATGCAACAATTATGGAAAACAATTTAAAACAATGCCCAAAGGCATATAAAACTGTACAAACATTGTGATCCAAGAAAACCACTTCTAGGTCTGTATCCCAAAGACATTGAATAAAGGGGATAAAAAAGAACTACATGTGAAAAAATATTTATAGCAGTCATTTTTGTGGTGGCAAAATATTGGCAAATGAGGTGGTGCACAAAGCTGTGGTACAAGAATGTAATGGAAAACTTATTATACAATAAGAAATAATGAACAGGCAGTTTTTAGAAAATCATGTAAAGACTTATATGAAATGATGCAAAGAGAAATGAGCAGAACCAGGAAAACATTGTACACTGCATCAGCACCATTATGTGATGATTAACTATGAATGATTCAGCTCTTCTCAGCAATACAAGGATCCAAGACAAGGAAAAAGAACTCAACCAAGGAAAATGCAATCCCTATCCAGATAAAACCCGATGGACTCTGAATACAAATCAAAATATATTTTTCACTTTATTGTTTCTCATATTTTTTCCTTTTTATCTATTTCTACTTTCATAACTGTCAGCAGTATGGAATTTTTTAATATGATAGCACAAGTATAAACTATATCAAACTACATACTTTTCAGAAGAGGGGAGATGAAGGAGAGAAAAAATTGGCACTCAAATATCTTATAAAATTAATACTCAACATTTTTTGACATATAACTGGGGTAAAATAAAATACTATTAAGCAAACAAAGCTGAAAGAATGTTTAAGTGGTTACCATCTACAGAATTGCAGTTTTAATTTTTGATTTAGAACCATAAAATGGACTTAACAGATTTAGAAAATATCTTTCCTTTAAAATTAAAATTTTGCTTATTTATTTCTAGTTTTCAAAATTCATTTCTACAGGATTTTAAGTTAAAATTTTCTTCCCATCTTTTCCCTACACTCCACCCCAAGATAGTGAGCCTACTGAATACCCATTCTGACAATCTACTCTTTCTTATATTCTACCCTATTCCCCCTTAATGTTCTAGTAGGGCAAGAGAGATTTCTAAATGCTAGTGCCTGTATATCTTATTTCCCAATTGCATGTAAAAACACTTTTTTTAAAGCATTTAATTTTAAAGTTTTGATTTCCAGATTCTTTCCCTTCTTCACTCCTCATCCATACCCACTGGGAAGACAAGCAATTCAATATAAGTTGTACATGTGTAGTTATGCAAAACTTTTCCATAGTAGTTACATTGTGAAACTGTATTTCCCTCCATCCTATTCCACCCCACCTCCCACTTATTCTATTTCCTTCTTTGGCTCTGTCCCTTTTAAAAGTATGTGCTTCTAACTACCATCTCCCCCAATATGCCCTCCCTTCTACCATCCATCCTTTTATCCCCTTTTCTCCTACTTTACCATAGGGTAAGATACCCAGTTGAGTGTGTATGTTATTCCCTCCTTAAGACAAATTCAATGAGTAAGTTTGACCCATTTCCTTTCACATTCCTTCTCTTTCCCTCCATTGTAACAGTTTTCTCTTGCCTTTTTATATGAGATAATTTACCCTATTCTATCTCTTCCTATCTCCTCCCATTATATTCCTCTTTCACCTCTAAATTTTATTTTTTAGATATCATCCATTTTTAATCAACTGATCCTTTGCCCTCTGTCTATGTACAAGCTTAAAAATACATATATATTTATACACACATACACCCTCCTATACATGCATATATATGCATGTATGCACATATATATGTATATATATAATGTACATATATATTTGTGTGTGTGTACATACATATATATTCCCTTCAACTATCCTCATGCTGAGAAAAGTCTCATGACTTAAAATTATAATTTTTCTATATGTAGTGTTTACCATGTGGAAATATAAGTAGTTCAACTTTAATAAATTCCTTATGATTTATTTTTCTTCTTTACCTTCTCATGTTTCTCATGATTCTTGTATTTGAAAGTCAAGTTTTCTGTTTGGTTCTGGTTTTTTCATCAAGAATATTTGAAAATGCTCTATTTCATTGAATGACCATATTTTCCCCTGAAACATTACACTCAATTTTGCTGGGTAGGTGATCCTTGGTTTTAATCCTTACTCCTTTGATCTCTGGAATATCACATTCTAAGCCCTCTTATCCCTTAATGTAGAAGCTGGTAGATTTTGTGTCATACTGATTGTGTTTCCACAATACTCAAATTGTTTCTTCCTGGGAGCTTGTAATATTTTCTCCTTGACCTGGAAACTCTGGAATTTGGCTATGATATTTCTAAGCATTTTCTTTTTGGAACTTTTTTCACAATATGATTGGTGAATTCTTTCTATTTTGCCCTCTGGTTCTAGAATATCAAGGCAATTTTCCTTGGTAATTCCCTGAAATATGATTTCTAGGCTCTTTTTTGATCATGGTTTTCAGGTAGTCCAATAATTTTTAAATTATCTCTCTTCTTCTATTATTTCATTATTTTAGATATGCTTTATAATATCTCTATTTCTCATAAAGATATTAGCTTCAATTTGTTCCATTTTAATTTTGAAGGACGTATTTTCTTTAGTGAGCTTTTGGATTCTTTTCCACTTGACTTTTAAGGCCTTTTTTTCATTGGCTTTTTGGACCTTTTTTGTCATTTGAGTTAGTCTATTTTCTAAAGTGTTATTTTCTTTAGTATTTTTGCAGTCTCCTTTAGCAAACTGTTCACTCATTTTTCATGATTTTCTTGAATCACTCTCATTTCTCTTCCCAATTTTTCCACTATTTCACTTACTTGATTTTCAAAAATCCTTTCTGACCATGACCTGGGACCAATTCATATTTTTTTCTTGGAGGCTTTTGATGCAGGAGTTTTGACTTCATTATCTTCTTCTGGTTGTATATTTTTTTCTTCTTTATCACCAAAAAATGATTCGACAGTATGTTATTTTCCTCTGTTTGTTCATTTTTCCTGTCTATTACTTGACTTTGAGCTCTTTGCCATATTAGGACTCTCATTTTTGAGTGGAGAGTGCTCTGTTTTAAATTGTTGGTGTTTTGTTAAGCTGTTGTCAAAGCTACTTCTAGGCACCCATAAATTTTCAGTTCTTCTAAGGTTGTATAATCAAAGGGGAGGTATTTACTCCTCTCCTGTCCTTTGGTCTGGCCTGTGAGTGACCACAAGCACTCTTTTCTGTTTCAGAGCTATGAGAAGGACTCCCTCTCCAAAGCATTTGTCCTATGAATACCTGTGCAATTTCCCCCACCATTTGTGTGCCTGGAGCTTCTGAAGCAGTTGCTGCTGTTTCTCCCACCTCTGTCATGTCCACCACCATCACAGCCCTGGGGCTGGGGCCAGACTATGATATCCTTTCAACCAGGTCCAACAGAGTTTCCCTACTGACCTTTTACTTTGTCTTCGGCATTTGTGGGTTGAGAAGTCTAGAACCCACCACAGCTGCCACTGATTCAGTCCTCTGAGGTCTGGTCCCCCCTGGTCTGTGCTAGTGTAGTTCATGTGGGACTGTGCTCCTCTCCCAGTCCAATACAATAGACCTTTCCTGTTGGACTTCCAGGTTGTCTTCAACTGGAGATATATATATATATATATATTACTCTGGTGTTTTGTGGGTTCTGTAGATCTACACTTTGTTCAAAGTCATTTTGTACAGGTATTTGGAGGTGTTTGGGAGAAGAGCTCAAGCAAAGAAGGAAATTTTTAAAATGTAATAATGAGAACAATGAAAATAGCCTACACTACTATTGCTACTACTATTGATTATTATGAATAACAATAATAAATAACAATAATATAATTATAATTAATAATTATAATATAACTAATAGTTATAGTTAATAATTGTAATAATTATAATATAATTATAAGTAATAATTAATAATGTTAATATTTATCCATGCTCACTCTATCTCTCAGGGTTATTGTGAGAATGATAATGAAGATCACAGTTATATGCTGTTTAACGTTTCATAAAGGGCTTTTTGAAAAGCAATGATGTGAATTTGGATGCATAATTATTTTTGTTCTTATCATACAGATGAAGAAACCAAGCCCTAGGGACATAAAATGACTTATTCAAGATTATTTAGCATATGTTCAAGCTATTATTCAAGCTAAAGACATAGGATAATAGATTCAGATCTGTATGAGATTCCAGTCTGGTTAACAGATGAAAAAAAAAATTATCCATAGTGGGTAAATGCCTTAACCAAATAACACTGACTTAATCATTGAGACAATCTGAAGTTGAATAGAGACTCTCCTTCAAAGATGTCTACCCCTATGTCCTGCATTCTTTCCATCATAATATACTTACTGGTATAAGAGATGAGAGATGTTAACAGTTTTGATAGTATTATAAATATGCAATATATTGTTATCAAGATAATTTAATCAGGAGGCGGGAGCCCTCAGGCCCTCCCAGGGGCCTGGCTGGCCCCGGCTCCCGTCCTAGGCCTGCTCACTGTGTGGGTCCCGAAGGCTGGCAGGTTAAGCAGCTGTGGGCAGTTCCTTTGACTAGTTCTGACTGAGAAACCTGCCGAGTCCATCAGAGGGAATCTTTGTGGTGACCTGGATCATCTTCTTCTGGCAACTGTAGCTGTTACAACTTTGAAGCCGAAGACCATTAAAGCATGAACAGAATCTACAAACGGGAAATGCTGCAACTCTCTCAACCTCAGTGTCCCTCCTTGAATATTTCCATCATGCAAGAAAGCATGACTTGAGCAAAGGAGAATGGAACTGTTTTGATGTCAACTCTATGACCCCTGTCACTTTAGGAGGCATCCTCAGAGCTTGCACCTTCTGTGACTTAAGATTGCTGAGCTTTAGAGGAACCTGTAGAGATGTGGACATTAGTCTCTTCATCCCAGAAGACTCCTTCTCTGGTTTTCTCCGCACTGAACCAGCCTGAACAGTGGATCTGGGAGATGCTTCTGGGCCTTGATCTGCTTCCTCTTCCTCCACTCTCTGGTACAGAACTCTGCCTCAGAAATTCTGAGGTCTTTTGGTAACCACTAGTTTCAGTGGCCGGGTCTTTAAAAAGATCTGCTTGCCATCTTCAGCCTTTAACCCAATCATAAAAGCAGGCAGTAGGGGAGAGACCAGGACTTCATGTTACTACTAGACCTGGAAGAAACTTCAGAGAAACCTCTACCCCTTCTCCCCATAATAAAACTTTGGTCTTACAAGAACTGTAAAAAAAAAAAAAAGATCATTTAATCAAAATTAAATTCCTGAGATATGATGCATTTTATCCTTTCAAAGTTTCCGTAGAGCTAGTTTTATAATCATTTGATCAAATACACACACACACACACACACACACACACACACACACAGAGCTATATATGTATAGACAAGCACACATACATATACACACATATACATACATACATAATATTTTCCAAATGTCTCCTTCCTTCCCCTTTTGAAATTTGCACAACAAAAATTATTTCTTTCTGATGAATATATTTAGCAGAATATTTGATATTGTAAAACAGTGTGGCTTTTAAAGTTCTTCATAATTTTGCCACTTCCTGCATTTCTAGTCTTAAACCTTACTTCTCTCTGTGGATTCTGTGATCCAGTTATACTGCTTGCCATTCCTCACAAATCTCTGTCTTCCAACTCTGGGCATTTTCTGGCTACCCTCTCTCCTGGAACTACCTCTACTAGCTTCTTGATTCCCTGGGTTTCTTAAAGTCTCAACTAAAATGAAACCTCATGTAAGAATTCTTAGGAGCACTTAATTCAAATGACATCCCTGCAAGACTGCCTCCAACTAACTTTGTAGGTACATTGTTGTTTGCATATTAATTTGCTTTTAAGATTGTAAGGTCCTTGTGAGCAGGGACTTTATTTTGTCTTTCTTTGTATTCTGTGGGTTTACCAAGGTGTTTGATACATATTAAGTATTTAATGAACATTTATTGACTGACCATCAATTTCAGTTGGAAGTGGTGGCGGTGATGCCAGGGCAAAGACTGATAAAATAGAGAATTTAAGAGGGCCTCAGGTCAAAATCAGTTATGGATATTAATATCTTTCTTCTAGAATCATTCTCTTGCATGAGCAATCTGAATTTTCATCTATTGCAATTTATCATAACAGTGACCACCAAAATCCACTTTTAGAGAGTTATTTCTTTAGGTTAATGAGCATCATATTTTAAAATGCAAATTCTCCCATGAGGTTAAACTTCTTAATCCAGGCCATAGGTTATTCAAACAGAGAGAACTGGTTTTAACAGATGTTCATCTTAACAGATGACCGAAATCAGATGAAATGAGAATATTGATTTTACTTTGAGCATAAGAACAGGGGGAAATTGAAAGCAATTTGGGGTAATGAAACATTGGTAGTCAGAGAAGGCTTTATAGGTAGGGAATATTAGAATTTTTTGGCTAATGAAATAACAGAAAGAGGCTACTAGGTGCTGTGTTAAGATTACAGGAGAAGAGAACATATATACTCATTGTGTTCATGGTGGCATGTCCCTGTCTATTCATTTTTATGCATCTTGTCTATATCCACATCCCAGACTCCCCTCACCACTCTCTAGGTAGCCTCAGGACACTTATATAGTAGTGACATAGTTAAGTTTTGAAGTCATTTTTTATTTCAAGTTTCTCAGTGAAATGCCATGAAGTCAAAATGCTTACAACTGTCAAATATAGCAAATCATTCCCAATTAATTGGTGTCCTGCATGATAATTGGAAATGACATCCAAATTAATTTTAGTAAGCAGAAACCCTATGAAAATCCATATTCTAACAATATCTAGATGTTGGTAAATGTGACTATTTAAGAAATGGAAATTATTCACTTTTTAGTTCCAGATAATATATAAAAGAGGAATACATGTTAAACAGAATGAATTATGTTTCTTTGGTGGTTCTTTAAAATATTATAGAGAGGTCTTATGGGTAGGAAAATGTGTAATAGACTTGAGGAACAATATTCAGATGTGAGGATTTACTCTGTGCCTTCTCAATCTTATATTAAGGCAAGTAACTTATCTGAGATTGTCTTTATCTTTAAAATGTTTGTGCCATCTTCCTCACAGTGCCATTTTAGGGAAGACATCCTGGCAAACTATAAAGTATCTCAGCAATAAGAGTTACTCAATACTGTCATTTCTTCATTGGGTATATCACACAAAATTAGTTTCTAAAAATTGTAGTAAGGTCTAATTATTGTTAAAAAGTATATAAACTAATCTTCCAATATGTTTCTATCAATTATTATATTAAGGAACCATCTACAATCTATATCAAGCTAATTTTCCCACTCAAGAAATAATTAGCATGCATGCTGTTGGAATAAATGTTTATACATACAGTATAATATCATCGCCTTATACTTTTTACTATAGGAAGAGCTTTGCCAATGCCAGTAATGTGGTTATTAGAAGAAGTAAAACAGCAAAAGCAAATAAAATCGCTTCTAATTTTGGAAGATATCACTGCATTGCATTGCAAATAATAGGTATAGTTTTAAAAACATAAGTACTTTCATTTTCCTCCAATTCCTTTTCAATGACTCTAGAATTAAACATGTCATGAGGGAAATAGCTTGGCGCATTCATAACTAATTTAATCTGTTTCATATATTTTGAAATAGTGTTCAACATTCTCAATGGTTCCCCCTTGACTACAAAATAAAGTTAGAATTCCTCAGCTGGGAAACTTTCTATAATATGACCCCAATTTATCTTTTTGGTCTTATACTCTATTAATCTCTAATAACATAATGTATGCCTTAGAAAATTTGGTGTTCTCAATCACAGCCATATTTTCTTTTTTTTTTTTTTTTTCTTTTTTTTTTAAACAAATACTTTATTAACTTCTGTTTTACATCATTCATTTCCGCCAGATTTTGAGTTACAATCATTTTTTTTTTGTGGTGTTTTTTTGTTTTTTTTTGTTTTTTGGGTGTTTTGTGTTGTGTTTTACCTCTGAAACTTTGTTCATGCTATTCCCTTCATCTGTACTGCTTTTTTTTTTTTTTTGCTTTTTTGGAGGGCAATTGGGGTTAAGTAACTTGCCCAAGGTCACACAGATAGGTTTTTGTTTCTGTGTGTTAAGTGTCTGAGGCCAGATCCAAACTCAGGGCCTTCTGACTCCAGGGCTGTCGCTCTACTTACTTTGCCACCTAGCCACCTCACTGCTTTCTTACTTAATATCAAAAGGTCAAAATTCCATCTCTCATTGAAGGACAAGGGCAAATCCTACTTTCCTTGTACTTGCAGATTCAAAAATATGGAACACCGATTCCATTCTTTGCTTGATTAGGTTTATAGAGGATATAGAATTTCACATTATAGAAGTTAAAGGACATAAGAAAGAAAAGGAAAAGATAGGATACTTAAGCTGATGTCTAATTTTTTAGACCTCTTTGGAGGAAAGAAATAATAATTTCCCTAATGTCATTAGGGATTTACTGAAGAAATCCCAAGCTTTGACATAGCAATATTATCCACATGGAATCTGGTCATATTCACTAACACATATCCCAAACCCCCAATAAAATTGCATTGCAAAAATCAAGGATAAGATGCATCAGAATATTTTAGTACTTGCATCAACTTGCAGAAATGAAAATTAGCACATGGTACAGATTTTCTCTGATCATAATGTATCCATACTAGGTAATGATACTCTTCTTTATATTTTCTTATAAGGTATACTTCTAAGACAGTCCAAGCCAAGTTATTGTCTTCACAAATCACAATCATCCAGTTGAAATTTCAGGAAGTTATTTTTTTGAGGGGAATAATCAATATAGCTCCATCCTTGATATATTTTCTCTCTTCAACTCATGTAGGTAGAACAAAAATTACTTATACAACTAGAATCAATATATAAGATATTCTAACAAAAATAAACAAATAAAAATATATGACTAATGAAAACTATGGAAAAAAGATTTCTTATGATTTTTGTTTTTCTAGTAAAGAAATTTACAATGGGTGGCTGGTGTCACAAGTTCATAGATTTGAGATCTTGCAGGGACCTAGTAGATCATCTGATCCCACACCTTAATTTTATAATGAGAAAACTTCAAATGCAATATGCTTTCCATTTTTCTGTCTGCCTGCCATTTCATCTGGTATCATACATTGCACTAATGAAATAACTCAATGCATATTGAAGTTAGATAGAAAACTGGGGATAACATGGTCTGCCTTCCTTTTCCATTTCCTTTTGTAGGTAAAGAAACTGAGACCTAGATCTGTCTTTCCCAAGGTCAACTATCAAGTGGGTGGTACTGTGGGGTTGTAAATCTCCTCTGACTCTAAAAATAGTGACAGTTTCCCTATCCCATGAGTGACATGCCTCTGGTTAAAAACAGAAACCAAACAAAACAAAAACTAGGAGGAAGGATTCCTCTTCATCATTCCTTGTTTCCCTCCCTGGGAAGAACAATTTCTATTCTGTAGTGACTAATAGATGAATCTTGCAAGAGAGTTCAAATTTGAATCTGTACTCTCAGTTTGGTTAGATCACTAAGTAAATTGATCATTGTGGTTAAAGCTTACACAACAGGAAATGCTTATTTTTTTTATCTAGTATACTCCTAGCTTTTATCACTTCAATAAATGATGATAATAAGAGAGTTTATCTACATTGTCAATTTACCCTGTGTTAGGGACAGCATGATTTGGAATAATTTGAAGCTATGAAAAGCAGACACAAAAGAAACTCAAGACAGAAGGGAAACCTGATGAATTGTTCATGATTGATACGTAAACTCATATCTCTTGCTGTGATTCAACATTAGCTCCAGAGCCAATACTCAGATTTAAAATCTTTGTAATGATGCTTATTACAAGGGCAGTGAATGGTAAGATTTCTACAAGAGATTTTTTCCCAGTTTGTGTTATCTTTAGTCTCCCCCTGCATCCCCTTCTAATGAATTTTCTCTTACTCAAGCTTCAGACAGGCTCCTGCTGAGAAATGAAGGTAGACACAGCAGTGGATCATGTTTCAGACAAACTCAAAGCTCAGTGACCCATACACAATGTGCTTACCTGCTGCCTTTTTGTCAACATCCTGACAAGGTCACTATGCATTAAGCAGAATCATTTGGACTCTAGCACTCTAATCCTCACTATTCCTCAAAGCCAGAGAGACAAGAACTGTCATTTTAAAAACATTAGGTTCTTCTTTGACTACTCAGTGGGCAGTTTCTGCCTATCCAAAATAACAGAGTTTGCATACAAATTATTCTATCAGAAAGGAAGGTGATGCAGCTAGTTATCAAGTAAATCATTGAATGTTGTACTGGTTGACCTTTAGATAGAAGGACAAACAACAACAGCAATGATGAAGACAATAGCTATATCCCTTATAGTATAAATTCTGCAATGTTTTGAGCCTTGCCACAATCTGTACATTTGGCATTCAGAAATAGGAGTATAGGGAGAGATTCTGTAATGAATCTTTATGTATTTGAACTCTGCACTGGACAATGGATCAAAAACTTCAAGCTGGAAGGAACATTAGAGGGTATATAGTTTTGATCTTCTGACTTTACTGATAAGGAGCTCAAGGTTCAAAAGGAAATTGAGACCAAAAGTTTAAGTGAATAGTCCAAATTCAAAGAAGTAGAAAGAGGAAGAAATATGATTAAAATCTGGGTCCTCTAACTCTAAATCCATTACATTTTCTACCTTACCAAATCCTTCATAATGATGGAAAACACCTTTGACAGGATATATCCTTGTTTTTCATCTCATATGATACTAATTGTCAATGTGTCATCAAAGAAAATTATCTAGGTCATTTTCTTTTCTAATAATCTCATGTTTTTGACACCTTGGTGGAAAAGAGGTTTTGTAGTGATGATGATGATAACTAGATTTTGCAAAGTGCATTATGATTTGGAGAGCCTTTTATAAATATTATTTCATTTTATTCTCATAGAAACAATGGAAAATAATTGATATAACTGTCCATATTTTACATTAGAAGAAACTGGGGCTGAGAAAGTTTACTTATCCAGAACCCTAGAGCTAATTATTGTCAAAAGCTTAATTTGAACTCACTTCTTCCTGACCCTAGGTGTAGCACTCTATCTGCAAACCATCTAGAGGTTTTTATAAAGTCAAGTCCTCCTTGTGAGTCAAAAAATATCAAGCTTAATAAATAAAGAGCATTTTTTTTTATTTCTATACCTGTTGTCCACTGTAGAATATTTTCTTGGGAAATCATTGGCATACATTATCAGAGCATTCCCAAAATTCTTCAAATGTTAATAATTTATGGGGGTGGAGTCAAGATGGCCGAGTAGTTACAGAATTCCCTCACAGCTCCTACTTCCACCACTTCCAAATTTAGGTAAAAGGGGAATCTGAACAACTTCTGGAGCTACAAACCCACAAAATGACACAGAGAAGCTAACCTCCCTCTGAGAACAGCCCAGCAGCCCAGCAGGGAGCAGCCAGCACAGCCCTCTGGGACCGGAACCCAGGGCTGCTGAGTCAGAAGTTTTAGAACCAGGGCAGCCAGACCAGCAGCTGGCTGGAGGGACCCAAGAACACCAGAAGTTGTGGTGTCTCCAGAATTATCAACACATAAATGAATAGGACAAAATGAGGAGTCAGTGCAGTATGGACTTTTGGACTGGTTGGGCGAGCTTGATGGTCTCTTTCCCCTGGGGGTGAGAAGCCACAAATAGCCACACTGCAAAACAAGTGCCATGTTGCATCATTGCACCTGACAGTTCCTGGCCTGCAGACTGTAGGGACATCTGGTGATCATTCTGGGAGGATAATCGCTCTTGCTTTAACCTCCTTGGATCTGGATTGCAGTCTGGGGTGGATGTCTTGGGGTGTGTGACCAGCTTGCCAGAATGTGTGGAGGCTTCAGAAAGGGCACCCAGGGGGCGGAGCCAAGATGGCGGAGTAGAAACAGCTCTTCCAAGCCTCTCTGCCCCCAGATTCTCCACAAACTATGTAAAAAAGGACTCTGAAAAACTTCTGGAGCCCCAGCACGCACAGAACGACACAGAGAAGCTAACCTCCCGCTGAGGACAGCCCAGCACCCTGCAGGAAGGACAAGCGCAGTGGTCTGGGAGCCGGCAGCACGCAGAGCGCAGGAGCCCAGCCGAGCCCAGGTCCGCCCGAGCCAAGGTTTTAGCCCCAGGGCGGCAGGGCCAGCAGCCAGCTGGAGGAACCCCAGAACACCAGGAACAGTGGAGATTCCAGAATTATCAACATAGACTTGCCTAGGACAAAGTAAGAGGTTAGTGTCCTATGGACTTTGGGACCTGTATTTGGGAATGCGTCAGCTCCCTCCCCTGGGGGCTAGAAGCCACTGAGGAGACACGCCATTTTGTAGTTTTCAGAGGCATTTCCGGCTCCCAGCCTACAAATCGTGGGGAGATCCAGCGATCAGTCTTGGGGGGTAATCGCTCTTGCTTTAACCTCCCTGGATCTGGATTGTGATCTAGGGTGGAAGTTGTGGGTGGGTTTACAGTTTGCCAGAAACGGAAGTTGCCCCCACACGTTCGGGACAAAAATTCCTCTATCTGGCCTTAAAGCCATAGTGTGGCAACAAGCCCCAAAGTCAAGCAATTAAGTGGCAACATGCCAAGGCAAAGGAAACAGAAAAATGCAACCCTAGACTCCTATTTTGGGGGCATAGAGCGGGAAAAGGACTGTGAGGCCAGAAGTCCTGCTCCAAAAGCCCTAGGGGAAAACATGAGCAGGTTGCAGGCCATAGAGGACCTTAAGAAGGACTTTAAAAATCAAATAAGAGAAGTGGAGGAAAAATTGGAAAGAGAAATGAGAAGGATGCAGGAAAAGTATGAAATGAGGGTCAACAGCCTGACTGAGGAAAACAACACCTTAAAAAATAGACTAACTCAAATGGCAAAGGAGGCCCAAAAGGGCAATGAGGAGAAGAATGCCTTAAAAAGTCAAATTTGCCAGATGGGAAAAGAATCTCAGAAGTTCACTGAGGAGATTCATTCCTTCAGAGTTAGACTGGAGCAAATGGAAGCTAATGACTTTATGAGAAATCAAGATGCTGTTAAGCAGATACAAACAAATGAAAGATTAGAAGGCAATGTGAAATATCTCATGGGAAAAACCACTGACCTAGAAAATAGATCCACAAGAGATAATTTAAAAATTATTGGACTACCTGAAAGCCATGATCAAAGAAAGAACCTAGAAATCATCCTTCAAGAAATTCTCAAGGAAAATTGCCCTGATGTTTTAGATCCAGTGGGCAAAATAGAGGTTGAAAGAATCCACAGATCACCTCCTGAAAAAGATCCCCAAAAGAAAACTCCCAGGAATATTATAGCCAGGTTCCAGAATCCCCAGATCAAGGAGAAAATACTACAAGCAGCCAGGAAGAAACAATTTCAATATTGTGGAAACACAATCAGAATAGCCCAGACCTGGCAGCTTCTACACTGAGGGATCGAAGGGCATGGAATATGATATTCCAGAGGGCAAAAGAACTGGGAATGAACCCAAGGGTCACCTACCCAGCAAAACTGAGCATTTTGTTTCAGGGGAAAATATGGTCATTCAGTGGAATAGAGGACTTTCAAGCATTCTTGAGGGAAAAACCAGAGTTGAATAGAAAATTTGACATCCAGACACAAGAAGCAAGAGATGCCCAAGAAGGTAATCAGGGAAAAGAAATCAAAAGGAACTTATCAAAGTTGAACTATTTACATTCCTATATGGAAAAGCAATAACTGTGACTGATGATATCTTTCTCACTATGAAAATAATGGAAGAAGGGGTGTGGTCATATGAATACATATGTGAATGTGTGTGTATATGGTTACAGTTATATATGGATAGAGGGCATAGGTTGAACTTGTTGGGAAGGGAGAATACTCAAGGGATGAAATTATGAGGTGAGAGAGGAAAGTGGCAAGAGGAGATGGGGAGAGACATGGTAGGGTAAACTATCTCATGTAGGGGGGGAAGTGGTTGCAAAGGAGGGGGGAGAATAAGGAAGGCTAAAAAGGCAAAACCACATTCACATTGAATTTGGTTCAGGGAGAAAATGACATACATACTAAATGGGATATCTCAACCTGCAGCAGGATAGGGGGAAGGGGGATGAGAGGAGGGATGATGGATAGGAGGGCATCCTTGGGGTGAGGGGAGGTTGGAAGTACCCACTATAGAAGAGGGAGAGGATCATGTAGGGAATGGACCAGGTGGGGGGTGGGATGAGTGGGAGGGAATTATAAGCAGCCTTGTACAATATATCTACTATGATAATGTTTTGCATAGCTAGACATGTACAACATATACTGAATTACTTATCTCCCCAGAGGGAATGGGTGACAAGGGAGGAAGGAAATGGATCTGAAATTCGAGGTCTTAACATTAAATGTTTCAAATATATATAAATACTATTATTAATACTCTTTTGCTTATAATTGGGAGATAAGATGTGCAGGCATTGGGACACAAAGATTCACCTTCCTCTAATGGAAAAGTCGAAGGGGGTATGGGAGAAGGTATGGGAGAGAGCAGATTGGAGGAAGCGATATCTTGTGGGACTGCTATTCTGGGAGGTTGAGTAGGGGAATAACAGGGGGAAAATGATTGTAACTCAAAATCTGGCGGAAATGAATGATGTAAAACAGAAGTTAATAAAGTATTTGTTTAAAAAAAAAAAAGAAAGGGCACCCAACTAATACCTCCAGCAGCTGAGAAAATGCCAGCATTTGGGATGGAAGCTCCTCTGGTTGGTGGCAGAGTCCTACTGTGACAACAAGCCCAAAAGTTAAGTAATTGTGTGGCAACATGCCCAGGCAAAGGAAACAAAATAAACAGAAAAATTCAACATTAGACTCCTATTTTGGAGGCAAAGAGGATCAAAGCATGGAACAGGAGAAGGTCTGGGAGGTCAGAAATCCTGCACCAAAATCCCCAAATAAAAATATAAGTTGGTTACAAACCATAGAGGACCTTAGAAGCAGATAAAGGAAGTGGAGGAAAAATTGGAAAGAGAATTGAGAAAGATGCAAGAAAAGTATGAAATGAGAGTCAACAGCCTGACTGAGGAAAATAACAACTTAAAAAATAGACTAACTCAAATGGAAAAAGAGGCTCAAAAAGGCAATGAGGAGAAGAATGCCTTCAAAAGCCAAATTTGCCAGATGGAAAAAGAATCTCAAAAGCTCACTGAGGAGAATCATTCCTTTAGAATTAGACTGGAGTAAATGGAAGCTAGTGACTTCATGAGAAATCAAGATGCTATTAAGCAGATCCAAACAAATGAAAGAATAGAAGGCAATGTGACATATCTCATGGGGAAAACCACTGACCTGGAAAATAGATCCAGAAGATGCTAATTTTAAAATCATTGGACTACCTGAAAGCCATAATCAAAGAAAGAACCTAGAAATCATCCTTCAAGAAATTCTCAAGGAAAATTGCTCTGATGTTTTAGACCCAGAGGGCAAAATAAAGGTTGAAGCAATCCACTGATGACCCCCTGAAAAAGATCCCAAAAAGAAAACTCCTAGGAATATTATAACCGGGTCTCAGAATTCCCAGATCTAGGAGAAAATATTACAGGCAGCCAGGAAGAAACAATTTGAATAGTGTGGAAAAGCAATCAGGATAGCGCATTATCTGGCAGCCTCTACACTGAGGAATCTAAGGGCTTGGGATATGATATTCCAGAGGGCAAAGGAGCTGGCATTAAAATCAAGAATCACCTACCCAGCAAAACTGAGTATCATGTTTCAGGGGGAAATATGGTCATTTAGTGGAATAGAGAACTTTCAAGCATTCTTGAGGAAAAAAACAACAGAGTTGAATAGAAAGTTTGACATTCAGATATAAGAAGAAAAAGATGCTTGAGAAGATAAAGAGGGAAAAGAAATCATAATGAATTTATCCAAGTTGAATTATTTACATTCCTACACGGAAAATGCTAACTGTAACTGATGAAATATTTCTAAGTATGAAAATAATTGAAGAAGGGTATATTCGCATATGAATACATATATGAATGTGTGTATGTATGTTTACAGGTATACATGGATAGAGGGCACAGGTCGAATTTGGTGGGAAGGGATGATACTTAAGGGGTGAAGTTAAGAGGTGAGAGAGGAATATAACAAGAGGATAGGGGGAGAGACAGAATGAGGTAAACTATCTCATATAGAAGAAGCAAGGGAAAATGGTTACAAGAGGGGGGGAGGAATAGGAAGGCAGAAAGGCAAAACCTTATTCTCATAGAATTTGGATCAGGGAGCGAATGACACACATACTAAATAGGATATCTCACCCCAAAGGAGAATAGAGGGGAAGGGGATGAGAGGGCGGATGAGGGAAAGGAGGCAGGGAGGGAAGGGGGGAGGGAATTTGGAAGCACTCACTTTTGAAAAGGGACAGGATCAAAGTAGGGAATAGACCAAGTGGGAAGTGGGATAGGAGGGAGGGAAATATAGCCAATCTTTTACAATATATCTACTCTGGTAATGTTTTGCATAGCTACACATGTACAACATATATTGAATTGCTTATCTTCCCAGTAAAGGTGGGTGACAAGGGAGGAAGAGAATGAATCTGGCATTTAAAATTTTAAAATCAAATGTTTAAAATATATAAATACTATTACTAATACTACTTTACATATAATTGGGAAATAAAATATACTGTCATTGGGGCACAGAGATTCACCTTGCCCTACTGGGAGAGTAGAGGGAGGTATGGAAGAAGATATGGGAGAGAGCAGATAAGGTGAGAGGATATCTTGTGGAACTGCTATTCTGGAGTGGGGGATAAGGAAAAATGGGGGAAAAACTGTAACTCAAAATCTGATGGAAATGAATGATGTAAATCAGAAGTTAATAAAGCTTTTGAACAAAAATCTATTTTTAAAATTACCACTTTTCTTAGATGTTAATCTGAGAGGAAATAGAAAATTATTCTTAGAAACTGTAGAACAAGTACTTTATTTATTTATTTTGCAGCCTCTTTAATTAAATAGAAGCAAAGGTCTTTTGCCCTTTGTATAAAGACAACCTGTACAAATTATGGACAGAAATAAATGAAATTACTGCCCACTTTTATAAAAGTATCCAGGGATTTAAGAAGCTTTTCCCTCAGCCTTGTGGGGTAGGTAGTACAAATACTATTACAGTCATATAAGGAAAATGAAGCCAAGGGAAGTTGAAACGCTTATTCAGGGTCACACATACCTAATAACTATGGTATACATGATGCAAATAAAAATAGTTAATAATTTATTGGATCATGCATTTAATGCTCTAAATGGTTAGCAGTGACCATCTTAAGAAAGAAACTCATTTTGGGACCTTAATGGCACAGTAGATACAGTGCCAGGTCTGGAGTCAGAAAGACCACAGTTCAAATCTGACTTCAGAAACTTACTGACTGTGTGATCTTGTGAAAGCTACTTTATCCAATTTGTCTCAGGTTTCCTCCTTGTAAAAGAAGCTAGAGAAGAAAATTGTAAACCACTCCATTGTCTTTGCCAAGAAAACCCCAAATGGGGCCACAAAGGGTTGGAAACAATTGAAATGATTGATGAAAAGACCAAATAAGAGATTAAAGAAGAATCATAACTCTTACAAATGACTTGTTTAAGTTCATACAGATAGTAACCTGACAAGAGTAAGAATTTCATCCTAGGTCTTCCGACAACAAATTTACTTTCTACCTCTCTGCCCGTGATAGTGTGAGAGTATTGGGACTTCAGTGCTCAGGTGCTTAGAAGTGCATTTTAATTGCCAATGAAAATTACTTGTGACAAAATGTTGCTATTTAAAGAGTAATATCAAAGGAACAAGAATAACAAAAATCAACAGAAAATATTATTCTAGATTAAACATAAATAAAATAAGTTAAACCCTCAGAAAGTCGAGATTTGATATCCAATCAATTGCAATACCTTTCACAGCCCTTCACAGCTTTGTTTCTCCTTTTATGGGCTGAAGTCATCTGTAGAAACCTTTTTAGTAGCAGGAGCAGAATCTTGGAATTAATTAGTAATAATGTTTGTTGGTGCATAAAACATCCACAAACACTGTCTACTGAGGATTAAGAAAAGTGGTTCACTGGTTATTGTAATTAACATTTATTGAGCATAGAGACTTTGTAAAATTTTGGATAGATCACCCCTCAAGAAGACCAGGGTCTTACCCAGTGGGATTTTGATTGATCAACTTTCTCAAGCATTCCTTTAATTTACAATAGTTCAATGAAATGGAAAAGAACAATGACTTTTAGGCTTATAGGTTTGAGCTCATCATTGTCATGCCTTCAAATCCATTTTATTTTTTTCTTGAATTAATTTTTTTTTGTTTCCATGTAATTTTCTTTCAGCTAAAGCTCTTGTGAATTGAACTGAAATCTTGCTTCAGCTTTGTTTAATCAATGTGTCTTCAGCTGATATATTTCTTACAGAGGTATGTATTTTCACCCATGAGCGTTATTTCCTTCAATAGTGCAGCTTATAATCAATCCATGATTTCTCATTCCATACTGCTGATATTCATGTCCTTTCATAATCTTCCTCCCTTGGGTCCACACCACATTCTAGATTTCTTCCTCTCATTATACTCTTGACGTTATGAAATTGCTTGGTTATCAATGAAGAGATTGCAGCAATTCAGTTGTTACAATTTGATTTCACCAAATGACTGACTCACTTTATTTTATAACCATAGATCTTTCTGATAGAAACTTTTATCCTACTACTTTTGTGAAATTTTGAGTTGATAATATATTGCTCTTTATTTACACCCAATATTCCTATATAAAGAAAATATTTAATAAGTGAATTTCATAAATAAAAGCACATATTAAAATATTCCAGGTATTGTACTTAGACCTGGAAGCATAAATACAAAAGTGAAGTTGTCCTTGCCATGAAAGAGCTTACATATTATTGGAGGTAACTATATATATATATATAGTTACCGCCCAACCTCATATATATGGGAGAGTAGTCATCAAATGAGTGAGTTTTAATTTAGGAATTTATAGGGATCTAGAGGTTATCCAAAGAACTTTTGGTTGCCAAATGCTTTACTGCTGTAATGGTAATATTTATTTAATTACTTTGCCCAGAAAAAGAAGTAGAAAGCAGGGATAGTCTAATGGGAAACAGAGCAGCATGATTGGCTACAAGATGACCCCAGGTAAATGATTAAATTGGATGTGAAGGTAGATCTGGCATGAGTTTTCAGATATTTAGGGATATCTGACTATCTTCTCCTCCAACATATTTATCTTCATATATATATATATATATATATATATAATCCAGTAACCTCTGTAAATGATTTCTAAATGGACTTTATGAACTGCTTGCAAACTGCTTGGTTTGGGACTATTTATAACACTGAGAACAGTACCCAAATGATCATGCATTCTAAACTATGAACTCTTTCTGTTGAAGCTTATAATTACTGAAAACAATGCTACCTATTGTTTTGGTTAGTGATTTCTTGAGGGGATGAATTCAATAAAGTTCAATCCAATTCAATTGCATTAACCAAACATTGATTAAGAAGATTTTTGCAGAACACTCTACTAGGTTTCAGGGAAATGTCCAGTTTCAAATTTGAAGAAAATGAAAAGATATACGTAGAGCAAATGTCTCTTCCTAAGAAGGAATATCACTAGGAAATAGTAAAATCTATATAATAATTAAACATTTTAAAACACCCCCGGGGATTAAATCAGCTTCTCCAATATTTACTTATTATACTCCTGGAGTTTTTATTAGTGGTAGTGGTAATAGTAATACTTGTATTTGATGTATTAAACATTCCACAAAATGAGAGAGAGAGAGAGAGAGAGAGAGAGAGAGAGAGAGAGAGAGAGAGAGAGAGAGAGAGAGAGAGAGAGGGGAGAGAGAGATCAGGGGAGTTTTGACAAAGTTGATCAGCTTACAGAACAGTGATACTTGGTTTGGGAATTCTTTTAATATCATCAATTGGGGAATTATTATTATTATTATTATTATTATTATTGCTTTTTGGAAAGGGGAAAACAGGGCAATTGGTGTTAAGTGATGTGCCCAAGGTCACATGGCTGTTTAAGTGTTTAGTGTCTAAACTGGGATTTGAACTCAGGTTCTCCTGCCTCCAGGTTTGGTGCTCTATTCACTGCACCATCTAGCTGCCACAGGGGAATTAAATTTAAATATGGATTGTTGTAGGTGAATTTGCAGGTTTGTACTGCTGTGGCTCAGAGTCAAATCCTTCTTTATGCTGGACCTACGGCTTTTCATTTTCCTTTTCAAGGTAGAACACAGAATACCATAGTGTAGACAGATTCCAGTGAAGAATTGCCTGTGTATGCTCACAAATTCCCTCCCAGAATCCGGAGTCACAGGTTATCACTTGTGTACATATTTTGACCCCAAAATATGCAACAATCACATAGACTCTCATCTTGATGGCCTAGAGGAAAATTCCTCAAAACTATGTTACTGGAGAAAGGGAGATAGATCTTGGGCAATGTAAAGTTCCTGGAGAGTTTAAAGACCAAGGGTTTTTTTTTTTTTGTTTGTTTTTTTGTTTTGTTTTTTTTTTTTTTTCTGAAAGAAGAGGGTTTTAACATTCTGTTGGGGAGTATAATGTCATGCATGTGGTCTCAGAGTTAGACAAAAGGTAAAGAAGAGCAAAAAACCTTGTATTTTTCCTTGGTGATCTTTTAAAATTTGCAGGTTATTACCCCAACTGCCATTTACACTGACAAATTGTGTCCTTATATTGAAGGTAGACTACATCTCCTCAGGTTTCACCAAGGGGTAAGGCATATCTTTTTAATATTATTTGTTCAAGCCCCTATTCTTTCCAATATCAATCATGATTGTCAGATAATATCTCCTCCATATCACTGACTAATCTCAGTGATGAGTTCCCCAGTATTATTAAAATAATTACTATCAGTGACAATTTACAAAGAAAATACGGATCTCCCTCATAAATGGGAAGATTCTCACCATGGCCCTCAAAGAGAGTTAGCACAAACTTAAAGTAATTCTTACAAATCAACCACTTTTCCCAGATCTTTAGTAAATGCCACATTACTATTGATGAGTGGTTCCCTTATTGGAACAGTACTTGATAATTCAGAAAAAAATCCAATGCTGGTCTGAGTCAATCAGGTAGCTAGTCAGGACTGTGCTGGTGTATCAGCTGACTCAGTTGTCTTAAGAAAATCTGGTATTCTCTATAGTTCCTGAACCTTTGGTTCCTCTTACTTCTGACCTCTCAAAGTTCATGAGCTTATAGCTATAAACAAATTTCCATCTGAAAGTATGGGGAATAGACACAGAAAATTGTTAAACAATGATTTCACAGAACTTCCAAGTAAGAAATGCCCAGAGGCTGCTCTACTACAGAGGACCATAGCAATTCAGGCACTTATCTCATTAAAAGGAAAGGAAAACGAATGAATTTCTCTACTAGAACATTTATTTTCACTCTCAGTTTTGCCTTAGTAGCCAAATATATTTAAAAAAATCGTGATAGAATGCCCATGTAATCCACTGTCTATAACTGAAGAATACCATCAGTTGTGGCTAGAGTGATTGACAGAGAGCCTAGATATTCTAAATCCCCTTAAGAATAGCAAGGAACCCTGGAGGAGAGGTAAGACTCAACATACCTGGCCATAAATTAGAGTGGGTCAGGATAGCCAATGCTACAACTATAATGATACATCTCTTGGAGATTGATAAGGGGTAGAGCAAACCTCAAGCCTTAACTCTTCTCTTGTTCCCCTCAAGGTGAAAATTATATTCTCACTAGGGAAAGGAAGGGCAAGAATCCAGAAATATCTATTCATGCTGCCTGTGAGTTATGTTGCTACATTTAGATATCTTGTGTGGACAAACATTTTTCATAGTGACATGTATATTTCAATTTGAGGAGTTATATTAATCCTTTCTGTACTTTCTATGGAAATAATACTTTCTTATTTGTGATATACATTTTTATCTTGATTTATAGGAGCTGGTGATCCAGCCACCCCCACCGCCGTACATTTGTGAAGACTTTAACAATTGTATCAAAGCTACATCAAGAGTTTTTTTTTTTTTTTTCAGAGAAAATTCTATTTAGGGCTAAACAAACAAAAAAGTAGAAGAGAGCTTCATTCAAGACTAGATGACATTTATCTGTGACAATTTAAGGTTTGCAATGCTGTCTGACTTAGCTCTTTGTCCTCTAAAAAAGGGTCTACCAAGAAACTGAGTCAAAATTCATACCAGAATGATAGAATAACACAGGCCACACAGAGATTTACTAGTGTTGTATGGGGTGCCAGAGCAGTCTGAGGATTTTTTGAATTTTGAAAGACAGTTATAATACATTCTGTGTGATCACAGTACTGACCTGTCATGGGAATTAAGGTGTGTTTAAACATCCCTCCAGCATATTTTTTGCTTTCTCCTTCTTTGTCATATTTCTACGTAGTTTGTTCATGATAAATTCAACTTTAAAAGAAAAAAAAGAATGTAAAAGCCTGAAGCTTTTTGCGGATTGCATTGCTAATCTAATGACACTATAATAGTTCACTTGCAAGCAGTAGTAATGGTTAAAATTAACCAATAAACCTGACAGCCCATGGAGCAATCTTTAAGTACAAGTAAATTCCCTACTAGCTATCAGCCAGGCACAGAAAGTCTGCATTTCTAATGCCATTTCTAAAGTTAATTCAATATTTTATAAAACTGTGTCTTTCAAAATGACAGCAAGCAATAAAGAGCTGCATAATGTTTTAGTTCCTCAATTTAAATGTAAGACATTTCTAAATGATTAGAAAAGCTTCCTATCCTCAAATAAATGATATGAACCAGCAGTTTTAATTGACTGTGGTTGCACATAAAATCAAAAACCTATAAAGCATTATCATATGGTCAACCCTAATAGTGATAAGCTCTGGAAAGGCAGTGTCATTGCATTTATTTTTAAGGAAAATATTTTTAAAAGCCTTTGAAACCATTGTAATTTCTAAATGCATTCCATTCTCTTTTCTACTTTTCCTTTCCTTTTCCTCATTTTCCCTTCCATATCTCCCTTTTTCTCCCCTCTTCTCAATCCCTTTCTCTTTTTTATTCTTCCCCCTTCCTTTCTTCCTTCCTTCCTCCCTCCCTTTCTTCCTTCCTTCTTCCCTCCTTCCCGCCTCCCTTCCTTCCTTCCTCCCTCCCTCCCTTTCTTCCTTCCTTCTTTTCCTTTCTTTCTCTTTTTTCTTCCTTCCTTTCTTTTTCACTCCTCTACTCTTCCCTCTCTTCTCTCCTTTTTTGTCTTTCTTTCTGACTTTCTGCCATCCAGTCTTCTTCTTTAATACTTAGAAGCTTAGAAAGACAGAGGAGAAAACCTGATGCTCAATCATCCCTATATCATATCATATTATATTATATTACACTATATTATACTATATTATATTATGCTATGTTATGTTATGTTGTATTACATTATATTATATTACACTATATTATATGATATTATACTATGTTATATTATGTTACATTATATTATATTACATTACATTGTATTGTACTGTATTGTATTGTATTGTATGATATGATATACAATAGCTCAGACACTATTTCTAATACTCTACTAAGGACACAACCTAGGTCAAGACCATTGAGAAAATTCACATAGAGGATCAAATAAGGATCTTGTATTTTGACTGTCTTTCACTTCTTTCCTGCTCTGCTTGTTTGTGTGACTAACTGCTGTGCAACTTTGTAGTAGTCACTTAAGCCTTCTGTGTGTCAATTTCCGTTGCTGAATGCAAGGAATTGAATCATATTATTTCAAAGCTTCATTTTGACTTTTGAAATGCTTTGATATTTGACTCACATATTCCTTCTGCATACTTACTGAATTCCTATTAGAATGTTGGGCAAAAGGAAATACAGGAAAATGCTAAATTCAATCAAAAATGAATTGAATGGAGGAGACAAAAGCAGGAGTGCTATCTGAAAAGATAGTCTGCCTATAGAGTGAAAATGATGGCTTCCAAATATGTGATACAATATCTGTAATGCAGGACTGAAGTAATTAGATAGTATCCATAAACCTTAATTTCAAATCAGTCTCATAATTTATTATTAGGCAGACTTTATAAAGGAAGGGGCAGCAAGGCAGTGTTGTGGATAAAGAACTGGAACTGGAATCACAAAGACCTAAGTGCAAATACAGTCTCAGGCACTTAGTAGTTGTATGATGGTGGGTAAGTCATTTAACCCTGTTTGTCTCAAATCCTTATCTATATGAGCTGTAGAATGAAATGGCAAGCCACTCCAGTATTTTTGCTAAGAAAACTGCTAAAGGGGTCACAAAGAGTCATATGTGATTTAAAATAAAAAAATAAACATTTCTCCTAAAGATCTCATTTTACTATATTATTTCAAAATGATCTTTAGATCACATTTGTATTGCATTTTAAAGTACTTTCTTAACAACAAAAAAGTAGGTTGAATTTCTGAATTCATTCATTTATTTGCTTATTTATTGTCTTCATTTTACACTTGTGGTAAGTGCGGATTTAACAGATTAAGTGACTTGTCCATGATCGTACACCTCATTGGTGTTTTAAAAGTGATGAATACGTAGATTTCTATTTTATCGAAGTGGGACACTCTTTTTGATACTTCAGGCCATCTTTCTAGACATCTTGTCTTCATTTTTCTGGTGATGATTTGGAGGGAAATTTGAACACAAAGGACTACACTTAGAAAACTCAAATAGAGAAGAGAGAAATTAGCTAAATGATTGGAGGTAAATCTTACATTAAAAGAAATTTGCAATTATGAACACCTTCTAAGGCCTTCAGTCAAAATGATAGCTTCCCACTGGCAGTTAAGGGTTTGTTAAAATACAGCATATATCTTATTTACTATTTGCCAAAATGTCATGGAAATCCAGAGACAATTGATTTCAGTCAACAGTGAATTTAAGAATATTCATCACCACTGCCCACAAAAATAAATATATTTTCCTTAAAATATAATCATACATTTATTGAACACAAAGCAGCAGTACACTAAGATGAATGTTAGTTGATGGACAAAACAAAATAAAACAAAACAAAACAGCCACCTATTAGAGGGTCCCTTTTAGAATTGTTCTGAACCTGTGATATAATGAAACTGAACTGCAACTAGTAAGCTAGCCCTTCTCATTTTGAAACTTGTTTACAAATTGTCCTTTATAGTTTGCTCTTCTTCTGAGAACTATTTTTCATATCTTTCTGACCACCTATACTTTAGGGAATGACACTTTTTTTTTTTTTAAGCAATTGGGGTTAAGTAACTTGCTCAAGGTTACATGGCTAGTCATTATTTATGCGTGGGTGCTCATTTTCTGAGGCCGGATCTGATCCCGGGTCATCCCAACTCCGAGGCCAGCACTCTTACTCACTGCGCCACCTAGCCGCCCCTTTAGGGCAATTGGGGTTAAGTAACTTGCCCAAGGTTACATGGCTAGGTTTTTTTTTTGTTTTGTTTTGTGTGGATTAAGTGTCAGAGGCTGGCTCCGAACTCAGGTCTTTCTGACTCCAGGGCCGGCGCTCTATTCACTGCGCCACCTAGCCGCCCCAGGGAATGACTCTTGATTTTCATTCATAGCCCTTCTCTATAAATCTTAGCTATCAAACTTCTCTATGTGTAATATTTGATGTATTTTTCTATATATAGATTCTCTTAGTCTATTTTCCTTAATTTTTATTCCTGAAAAAAAAGACTTTTTGAAAAAAACCATGCAATTTATATTATCTATATTGATTTTTTTATGATATCCTCTATACCTTGTTTGTTTAAATATGACACTCCCTGGCCAGAGATAAGACAGCTATCTTCTTCCATTCTCCTTTGTTCATTCATTAATGTACATATTTATGTATCCATCTTTGTATTTATTAATTAATTCATTTTGGTGATTGAAAATTTCATAATTAAATTGAATATAGAGTTGGAGAATGTTACAGTATATGATAAAAGTGGTTTAAAGAAATTAGTTCTGCACTAATGTATTGCTGGTGGAGTTGTGAACTTATCCAACCATTCTGGAGAGCAATCTGGAATTATGCCCAAAGGGCTATAAATAATTTCATACCCTTTGACCCAGCAATACCACTTCTACGGTTATATCCCAAAGAGATCGTAGAAGAGGGAGGAAGACCCAAATGTACAAAAATATTTATAGCAGCTCTTTTCATGGTTGCGAAGAATTAGAAATTAAAGGGGTGCCCATCAATTGGGGAATGGCTAAACAAGCTGTGGTATATGAATGCAATGGAATATTATTGTGCTATAAGAAACAAAGAGGAGACGGTTTTCATGTTTACCTGGAGAGGCTTATACAAACTGATGCTGAGTGAGAAGAGTAGAATCAGAAGAAATTTATATACAATCACAGACACATCATATGTGCGATGACCAACTATGACAGACTGGACTCTTCTCAGCAATGCAGTGATATAAGTTAATCCCGAAAGACTCATGAAGGAGAGAAATGTGACATCCAGAGATATAACTAGAAAGAACTGAGCTTGAATCCCGATGGAAGCAAACTAATTGATCTTTTTCTTTTCATTGTTTGG
The DNA here is from genome assembly GCA_011680675.1 of Gymnobelideus leadbeateri. NCBI lineage: Eukaryota > Metazoa > Chordata > Mammalia > Diprotodontia > Petauridae > Gymnobelideus > Gymnobelideus leadbeateri. Next base: position 124,210 of record WOXC01000401.1, read on the forward strand.
TTTTATTTCTTCTTTACCATTTTTCATCCCACCTAGTACAATATGTCTTTGTAATTGGAATAATGTCTAATATGAATGTATTTGCAGATCCTATACTGGACTATATACTGCTGTGTGGGGTGGAGGGAGAGAGGTAAAGGAAATTTGAAAATCAAGGAACTATGGAATTGAATCTTGTTAACTGAAACTAAACTAATAAATTAATTAAAAAAAGAAATTCGTTCTGACTGTGTAATGGTAATCCTGCTGACTCTGCCATAATGTAATCCCATGTACAGAAGCTTTCCAGAAGAATGCTACTGTGAATAGCTTTTAAAGTTCTGATTACACAGTATAGTGAACACTCTATTTGTTCCATAACATATTAAAGCAAAACATTCACAGAAAATCAATTTACAGCATTCACAATATTACAACTTATATTCACAAACAGCTTATCATTAAAATGGCCACATAGTTTTTACCAAAGTGGTCACAATATTTAGAACAAAGAACAATCATCTCAAAGCACAATAATCAAAGTCTTCCACTCATCGGGCACTCTTAAGTTAACTCAATCAGTCACTTTTTCAGCAATCAATTACTAAGTATCATACATAAATCCTCCACCCCTAGGTCACTAGTAAAGTACAATTTCATCATTATTCAGTATTCGTGGAGAGATCTTTTCATCTTGACTTGGGGCCATTTCTCAGATTCCCTGGATCCCCTTCCATGGTCCCAGATACTACCTGGATTCACCAGACTGTCACTTGGGTTCAATGGCAGACAGCTCCCAGTTCCTTGTCCAGTTCTCTGGGTAGATCTTGCCCCACATTGAAGTTCACAGGGTCCAGTTCATCTCAACTCCTTCATAATTTCTGCTCCTGGGAATTCAAGGCTCAACCAAACCACCAACAGACAAAGTCTCAACATCCCAGTCATGCGTACTCTGCTTCCTCAGTCATTTCTTGGACTCCTCTGTCACCTGGGTTCCTGGGATCCTGGCTCCTCTTCAGAATAAGTTCCACCACCACAAGTTCTCAGGAAATTCTGGCTCAGTTCTCCATTTTCTCTTCTGTAGCTACTCTGCCACTGGATGCTGGTCCCAAGAAATTCTGACTGTGCCTCTCTGCGGCTTTTCCTTATATACACACCACATTAGCTTCTTGTTTCAGCCAGCCCCTTCCTGTTACAGACAGGAACAGGAGACAGGACTTCATATGTTCTGTTTCCCAAAAAGAGGCTTGATCGGTTACTAAGTGTTAAGTTCCTACCACCTTTGCCAACAGAAAGGGATCTTCAAATTCAAATTAATTTACCATTACAGACTGTTCTTGGAAGAAAAAAACACTGAAGCTGAAGACTGAATACTTTGGTCACATAATGAAGACAAAACTCATTGGAAGGGACTGATTCAGAGAAATATTTAAGTCAAAAAGGAGAAGGGAATGGTAAGAAATGAGATGGATAGATAGTTTCATATGAGCAATGAACATGAACTTGGACAGATCTTGGTACATGGTGGAAGATAGAAGGGCCTGTTGTTCTATGGTCCATGGTATCATGAAGGGTCAGATATGATTGAATAACTGAATAACAATAACAATGACAAATGGTGCATTGTGTATATAGAATCTTTGCAGAAGTATTGAAGGATAATTTGTTCTCCTTATTCCTATTTTTTTTTATCCCTCCCTCTTAGAGCAGACCTTCGACTGGAAGAAATTTCACCTTGACATCTGCCTGGCTTTTCTACTTTGTTTTTCCTTTTCTTAGTAAGCAACCGAGCATCAGCCCCAAGTGACTAGGTTTGGAAGCAAATCCATGAATTCAAGCATTACAGAGGTTCTGGCTCCAATGAGCAAAACTGCCTCATTTCAGGAAAAGTTTTTGTGTGAGAGAGGACAGCCACTATCAAGAGAATTGGCACAATTTTAATCATTTTGCCAAGAAATATGTACCAAAAGTAATTAGAACATCACAGAACTGTGATAAAATTTACAATATTTAGTCAACTTCATTTCTAATGAAAATGTTATAGATCTCTTCTGTAATATTTTGAAATACTTTATTCCTCAAGAGATCATAACAACTCTCATTTGATACACAGTTCACTGAGACTGAAGAATTTATAATGAATATTTCTAAGAAGGATCATTCTATTCCATCTTTCTTATTCCTTTCCCCTTCAATCAAGGGGAGGGAGTTAATTCTCAAAGAAGGCAATAGGGTAGAAACTATTCAGACACCTCTGGAATTCTTGTCTTCTCCGTGTGTGTGTGTGTGTGTGTGTGTGTGTGTGTGTGTGTGTGTAGGGGGGAATAGAAATGCTTGTTTTCTTTTTCTGTCTTTTCCTTCCTCATTTGTTCCTTTTAATATTATGTCCATGTCTATTAAAAGTTTCTTTGCTCAGTTATCTTTGAGCTATGTACTTTGTGATAGTAACATTGAAAAGGACCCTGGTTAAAAAAAGCTGTTTTCATAAAATGTCTAATGCCATGTCTACCTTCCCTACTTCCATTTTCTTTTTTTAAAGAACACATTACAAGAAACTTACCTCACCTTCTCTGGTACTTTCTATTACCTTCACTATGCATACAGATTATTCTCTGTGTTGGCAGGACATAACTCCAATTTCTTCCCCTATTACCACTGGTATGAAGGGTGACAAGCCCTTTTGAAGGCTGCTTTCCACCTTTGGTGTTCATCTGATTCATCCAACACTTACCTGTGTCTCAAAAAGCTGCAGCATGCACAGAGGGCACTTCCTAGCAAACCATTATAGCAGATGGGCTAAACTAGGTTGAGAATAACAGAGAAGTTTTAAACTAGTTGGTGAATTAGGGAGGTTTCTATTCCCAGATTTACACTCCAATATACTATCATACGTTGCCAGAATGAAAAAGGCAAAAGGAGAATTTGAAAGCATCCTGTTTGTTTCCTCTTAGAGACCTAAGCAACCTTTTACCTTTCAATGGAAATCTTTGTCCCCCAAGATCCTCTCCTCACCAGGAGAATCATAACACCAATAGTATCAATTTATATCCTTTCATTAATAATACTCATGAGGTAAAGCTGTATTTCTGACCTATTTATTTTATTTCTTCTATCATCTTCCTGATTGTACTTTCTATATCTATCCATTCATAAATTATGTAAAAAATTATTCTTTAGCTGTTTCAATATCTCTCAATATTAGATGTCAATTTAAAAATGTTAAAAAAAAACCCTTTATCCCACACTCATTTCCTTGTCTAGCCAAGCCCCAGGAATACATACATTCCATCTCATAAACATTAATTGCTATTTGAATATTTTGGTCTTTCTTCTGTTTGGTCAGTCTGAATGTTGAATACCTTGCTTAACTTGGGTACTTTTGGATGGATTATTTAAATTTTGTTGAATGGAAAATTATTTTCTTTGATATTTTACTTTAATTTTACAAGATGATTCAATTTTGATCCATATTTAAATTTTTAATAGTTAATTTTCATTATACATCAGCATTTTTACCTTCAAATTTGATTCTTTTTCAGAAAATCATCATTTTTAGTAAAAATATGTTTTTTGCCTAAACTCTATATCGTCTTGTTATCTTTGAAAATTATTTACTCCTTACAAACTCTACTTTATGTCTTTTTAAATCTGATAGTCCCACTTTGTTCTTTGATTGCTTCTCTGACTCTTTTTCAGATGTTTACAAGGTGTGGGTATATTCAAGAAAGACTATTACCATGGTATGAAGGCTGACAAGCCCTTTTGAGGGCTGCTTTCCACCTTTGGTATTCATCTGTGGCTTGAAAAGCTGTAGCATGCATAGTGGTCACTTCCTAGCAAACCATTATAGCAGATGGGCTAAATTAGGTTGAGATTAACAGAGAAGTTTCAAACTAGTTGGTGAATTAGGGAGGTTTGTACTCCTAGAATATGATGACTTCCCTTGTTGGAATGGATGAATTTAAACAATTGTTCCAATGGCCATTAAGGCAGCTGAAACAGACGCTATGGAATATTTAGATTGTGACTAGATACAGAAGACACCAAGGTCATTCCCTGCATCCTGAGCCTACTTTACCACTTGTCTTGACTTTTGTTTTGCCACTGGACTCTGGTGATTCTCAAAGAGAGTAAGGTCAATGATTTTGATCAACTGCTTCACACAGATCCAATTTACATTTGAGACAAAAAACATCATCCATAATATTTTACAATTTACCTACATCAAAGTACTGTGGCAACAGGCAAGTGATGGAGCAGCAGGTCAAATGAGGATGAAAATGGCATAAATTTCAGCTACCACACTAATGGCAAATTATTTATTTGAAAATGTTACAAGCCAAAACTAAAGTAGAGAAAGAGTTGGTTTATGACTTTTTGTTTGCAGATGACTGTGCACTCAATACAGCCTCTGAGGCTGAGATAAAATAGAATGTAGATCAATTCCCTGTTGCTCATGCTAATTTTGGTCTGAAAACACAAAATAAACAGAGGTTCTCTACCAGTCAGCACCACATCTTCTATACATGGAACAATTAGTTACAGCAAATGGAGAAATTTGGAATGTTGTGAATAAATTCATTTACCTTGGCAGTGTACTTTCAAGGGATGTATGCATAGATAATGAGGTTGATATGTATGTTGCCTACATTGCCAGAACTAGCTCAGTGTTTGTGAGGCTCCAAAGGAAAATGTGGCAGAGAAGAGCTATTAGATTGCAAACTGAAGGTCTACAAAGCTGTTCTGTCAACGTCATTGTTGTATACCTGTGACATAAATATATACTATGGACAGTATACTAGCACCATGCCAGGAAATCGAATCACTTTCATTTGAATTGTCTGAGGAAGATTCTGAAAATCATCTAGCAGGATAACATACCAGACACTGAAGTCCTTTCTGGAGCTGAACTACAAAGCATTCAATCTCTACTGCAGAGAGTGCAACTCTGATGGATTGGCCATATTGTTTAAATATCAAACATACTTTTACCTCAAAAACTATTTTAAGGAGAACAATCATAAGACAAGCATTCACGTGGAGGTCATGAGAAAACTTACAAGGACACCCTCATGGTTTCTCTGAAGAACTTTGGAATTAATTGTAAGACATCAGAGACACTGACACATGGCATGCCCGTAAAAAAGAAGGCATTGAGCTCTATGAGCAAAGCAGAATTACAGTAGCTGAAAAGAAAAGTGAAATGCACAAATTTAAAGAAATATCCATTCTAAATGTTCATATGACCCCTTTGTGCCTGACCTGTGTAGAGCTTTTGTTGTTTGTATTTGTCTGATCAGCCAGATTCTGTCTATACTGGTCAATCCTGAAACCAAATTACTTGTGTAAGATAGTGGCAAAGTGATGGAACCTGAATTGTGTTGTTGGATGCAATAATTTAATATTGTATAAGAGAGGGGGAAAGCAGTGAATAGGGTGAAAGGGGCAAAGGAAGAGGGACACAAGTTTAAAAAAATTCCTCAGAGTTTGCTTTTAGGAGTATTCTGGGGCCCCTCCCTTATTTACTTTGAAACCATTTTTAAGGGTAAGGGAATTGTAAGATCTTTCCTGCCCCTTAACTGGCCTCAAGTGAAACCCAACAGGAGGGGCTTGATTGATGTGAGGCTTGTTTTTCAGAAAGGTCCACACCTTTAATTACTTTGTAATTGGGCAGTGGGTCACGAAGGTTGTGAGTTCCTCTGATCCTGAAGAAGGATATATATATATATACTCTGATGTGAAATTTTGCTTTGGGGCTCACTTTTGGGAAGAGTTGTGTGATTTGATCAGATTGAGACTCTGCGTAGTTGCTGAGCCCCCTGGCTTTGAAAACCCAGATGATGGTCTTTGTGCTGGGGAGAGAAATGGTACTAGGGTGGTGTCTAAGCCAATCCCCCTACCTTAAGCAACAATTTAGTGAACATACTTTACAAATACATAGATACTAATTATGGCATGTGCCACAAAAGTAAAAAACCTCCAACTTCTCTTTTTTTTTTTCTCAAAAAAGGTAGTACTTTATAAAATAAGCTGTATAAAACTTTCTTTTCTAATATATTTATTTTTCTTTTTATTATTTTTCCTTTAAGAAATGCTACAATGAAGCAGATGATTATACAACTATTAGTAAGTTTCCATATAAGCATCTGTATACATATACAAGGGTGTATTATATATATATGTATATATATACATATATATATACACACACATATAATATACAAATGTGTATATATATATCCATATTGCATATACTTACACAGTTATACATACACATGAATATTTATAGATATATATGAATATAGATATTTATACATATACATATGAATGTTTGGATATGTTATATGGGTGGGTGTGTATATGTTACAGATTTTATCTTTTATATTCTATACATCTGTAGTTAATAAACAACAATGTAGGGTCGCTACATGTATTTTAAGTAGTAGGAAAGTGCCAATGAATAACCATATTTCTTTCATATCTGAAGATGCTACTAGTAGGATAATTTCTCATATTTGTCATTTCTCAATTACCACGCAACATTAGAAAATTTGTATAAATAGTCCATATCTCCCAAACCAGGATTGGGGAACCTGTGGAATCAAGGTAACAGGTGGCCCTCTAGTTCCTCAAGCATGGCCCTTTGACTGAATCCAAACCTCAAAGAAAAAATTCCCTTAATAAAATTATTTGTCCCATAAAACTTGGACTCAGTCAAAAGATCACACCAAAGGATCTAGGAGACCACATGTAGCCTCAAAGCCATATGTTACCCATTCCTGGGACCTAAACCATTGCTTGGGAGGTCCAGTTGCCAGAAGTCCCATGAAGGACTGAAGGTTTCTACTACAAGGAGTGAGGTACCTCAGGGAAGACCCGACTTTTAGAGGAATGGTGGCTAGTGATGGTGGCTACCAAACTCTGAGCAAACAGGGAAATATAAATTCATAGATAGGATGGGACACAGAGAAAAAGTGATAAGTACACAGTTTCAGGCAATTCAAATGAACTGTCAGCAAATCTTCCCTTCTATTCAAAACTGTAGGTCATTTAATGTAATTGGAGAATTAAATCACATGGGGATATATGTAAACCTAACTGGAACAAGCAGATCAAAAAGTATTTCATATCAGCTTTTACTTTTTTAAAAAGTTTTAATTCATATCTTCTGTTTCTTACATCATGATAGGTATCCCCAATATCCTTCCCTCCTCCCAGAGAGCCATCCCATATAAAAAATAGTATTTTTGAAGAAAAAAACAGAACACCATGTTGATCCATTCTAAAGAAGGCTGAAAACATATATTATGTTTAACAACTATGAACTTCCCACTGATAGTTTAGAAAGTGTCTTTTCATATCTTTTCATTTTAGTCACACTTACTCTTTATAATGTTTGTACATTCAAATTTGATTTTCTGGTGCTTTTTGCTTTCCATTTACATTGTTGTACTTTATATTGCTTTCTTTCCCCCACTTGCTTTGCTTTCAATTATTTCTTATAGATATTTCCATATTATTTTGCATTTATCATGTACATCATTTTTATAGTACAATAATATTCCATTAAAATTAAGTATCACAACTTTTTTTTTTTACCCATTATTCCCATTCTTTGCTATCATGAAAAGTGTGCGGGAATGTATGTGTGTCTATTTTGGGTTGGACAACTGGTAAGAAGGGGATTACAAAGGTACCTTTTGCTGACACTGGGTGCAAGACTCCATTGCATTGCCCAAAGTTTGATCTGGGTCACAGTCCCAGGTCTCTGTCCCAGATTGAAAAGGAGCAATAGCCCATCAAAGCTTGTATCCACAGTAGAACAAGGACCCTGGTCACAGTTCTTAGGTGAGAAAATATGTTTGTGGCTGCTCACAAACCAGAACACAGACCAATAAAAATACCTTTCCTTATATCATACAACCTGGAAAGAGCCCAAAATAGACCCCCAAAGTCAGCTGTCAAAAAACTGCACAAAACACCTGAAGCTTTAAACAATGGCCATTGGACCTTCTAAGCAAAGTCCTACTTAACACAGAGTTAAATATCAAGAAATTGTGTTGAAAAATAAGCAAACAACAAAAAAAATCCTGAACACAAAAAGTGTCTATGCTGACAAGGAAGAAAAAAATACAAACTCAGAAGAAGATTAAAAAAAAAAAAATAACCCACCTACATCTATGTCCTTGAAGAAACATGTGAATTGATCTCAGGCCCTCAAAAAATTCCTGAAGAGCCTAAAAAAAAGAATTTTAAAATGAAAGAAAAGAGGTGGAGGAAAAATCAGAAAAATTAATTAGAATTATGAAAGAAAATTATGAAAAATCAAGGAATCAACAGCTTGGTATTGGGCAGCTAGGTGGTACAGTGAGTAGAGCACCAGCCCTGAATCAGGAGGACCTGAGTTTGGATCCGGCCTCAGACACCTAACACATACACACACACACACACACACACACACACACACACACACACACACACACAAAACCTGGCTGTGTGACCTTGGGCAAGTTACTCAACCCTAATTCCCCTCCAAAAAGGAAAAAAAAAACAGCTTGGTAAAGGAAGCACTAAAAATACTGGAAAAATAACACCTTAAAAAATAGAGTAGGCCAAATGGTAAAAGAGGAACAAAAATCCAAGGAAGACAAGAATGCCTTAAAAAACAGAATTTGCCAAACAGAATACCTACACACACACACACACACACACATATATGTGTGTGTGTGTGTGTGTATACATATAAATACACATATATTTACATATTTATATAGAAATTCACTGAAAAGAGTTCCATCAAAAGTATAATTGGCTGAATGGATAGGGAGGAACAAAAACTCACTAAAAATAATTCTTTTAAAATTTGAATTGGGAAAGTGGCAATTAATGGATCTATGTAGTATGAAGAAACAGAACAAAATCAAAAGAACAGAAATAAGAAAATGAAAAATGTCTCATTGAAGAAATCAATTGAACTGAAAAATAGATTGAGAAGAGATCATTTAAAATTATTTGATTATCTGAAAGCTTTGATCCAAAAAAAAGAGCCTAGACATCATCTTTCAAATATTTTTCAAGGGAAATTGCCCTGGTATTTTAAAAACAGAAGGTAAAATATAAATTGGAAGAATCTGTTGTTTATCTCATGAAACAGATATGAAAATGAAAACTATTAAGAATATTATGTCTAAATTGCAGAGCCTCCAGGTCAAGGAGAAAATATTGAAAATAGTCGGAAAGAAATAATTCAGATATCATGGAGTCACAGTCAGGATGACACAACTTTTAGCAGCTTCAACATTAAATGATTAGAGAGTTTAGAATATGATATTCTAGAAGGCAAAGAAGCTAGGATTACAACCAAAATTCACTTACACAGCAGAAATGTATAATTCGTCCAGGGGAAAAAACAAATAAACAAAAAAAACCCCAAAAGTTGATATTCAATGAAATAGAGGTTTTTCAATCATTCCTGTTGAAAAGAACAGACATGAACAGAAAAAAAAAATAACTTTCAAACACAAAACTCAAGAGAAGCATATAAAGAGAACTAAGTCAAATTCATAAACAGCAACAACAAAAACAAAAACATGAGCCATTCCTCAATTGAAAAATGGTCAAATGATATCAACAGACATTTTTCAGACAAAGTAATAAAATCTATCTATAGTTATATGAAAAAATATTCTAAGACACTACTGATTAGAGAATATTCAATTAAAACAACTCTGAGGTGACACTCTATACTTCTCAGATTGATCAATATGGCAGAAAAGGAAAAAAAAATGTTGGAGGGAATACAGAAAAAATGAGACACTAATGCACTCTTGGCAAAAATTGTATATTAATTCAATCATTCAGTAGACCAGTTTGGAAGTATGCCCAAAGGGTGCTCAAGCTATTCTTACCATTTGATCCAGAAATACCACTACCTGCTCTGTAGTCCAAGGAGATAGAAAAAAAAAGGAAAAGACATTTATAGCAGCTTTTTGTTATGGCACGTAATTGGAAATTGAGAGGATATTCATCACTTGGTGAATGGCTGCACAAATTGTGCTATATGATACTGATAGAATATTTTGTGCTATATGATGATCAGGATGCACTCAGGGAAAACAAAAACTGGAAAGATTTACATGGACTGATGCAAAGAGAAATGTGCAGACCCAGGGGAATACTGTGCAATGTAATGGAATTATTGAATGATGATCAAGTGCAAATGGCTTAGAAATTCTCAGCTTTTCAATGATCCAAGCATGTGAAGATGTGAAGGATACTATCCATTTGTATAGAAAGAACAGATGGAGTCTGAATACAGATCAAAGTATATATATATATATATATATATATATATATATATATATATATTTACTTTCACTTTTTCTTTTTTTTTTTGGTTGCTGTTTCTGTTTTCTTTCATGACATGACTAACATAAACATATGCTTTGCATATATAATTGCATAGGTAAAAAAATACAGTTGACTTTGTAAGGTGATCATGTGCATGCCCATACATGGAATTCTTTTATGTGGGGATTCTCATTGGAGTCTATGTCTACAAACAATTCTTTATCACTGGGTCCAAAGCAAAGATCTTACTTTGTTTGATAACTGCCTTTCTCAACTGGAAACCAGAGGGAAACAAGAGCAGGCCTCAGTCCATCGGATTAGTAGAGGAAAATGCTGCTAATGAGGATTGACTTTAGGCTAGGTTAGTTAGCCTCTTAACTGATTGGGCTGTTTCAAAGCACTCCTTTTTGATACAATTTTTAGAATACACAGGGAAGAATTAAGCCCCTTTAAAGTCTATCTTGCAAAAATGCTGGAAAGCATTAGATTTAGAAAAAAAATTACTGAGCCTATAAGACTTTCTTTAGTCCTCATTCACAGTTTATAATGACAGCACCTTTTCTCTCATCAAATTTTTTTTTCATATTCTTCTATAAATTTCTTCTAATAAAAATTAAAGAAGAACTGGGAATTCCCAGATGGATTCCCAGGAAAAAAAATATAAGGAAATGTAATAAAAAGAAAGGTCCTAGTATATTAAATTTGCTGTAGGTTCATTGGTGGATCCTCATTTCTTTTTGGCATTGAGCACCATGATATTTCCATGATTTATCTACAACCCTGCTGTCTTATTGCGCACATTGGCATAGCTATAATGGATTAGGGCAAAACATTAAGGCAAATACACAAAGCTGTAGAAGCTTAACTACCATCCCCTCACAAAACAGTTTGAAAATGCCAATGTTACCTCTGAGATAACAAACAAAAGTCTAATTTAAAGATTTTAAAATCATACCTCCTGGCAATTTGGCAGTGGTGAGAACAAACTGCAATTAATCATATTTTCTCTGCTACTTAAATGCACTCTCCTAGAGTTCAGGATATAGCTTGACTAAGCAGATAAATCTGGGACTGTCAGGAAGCAAGTTATTTATCAAAGGAAATACTATAGTTCTGTGGAAAGCTCGTCTTTTTGGCATGTAAAGGATTTTCTTTTTTTTTTAAACAAATGCTTTATTAACTTCTGTTTTACATCATTCATTTCCACCAGATTTTGAGTTACAATCATTTTCCCCCCATTATTCCCCTACCCAACCTCCCAGAAAAGTAATCCCACAAGATATCGCTTCCTCCAATCTGCTCTCTCCCATACCTTCTCCCATACCCCCATCGAATTTTCCATTAGAGGAAGGTGAATCTTTGTGTCCCAATGCCTGCACATCTTATCTCCCTATTACAAGCAAAAGAGTATTAATAATAGTATTTATATATATTTGGAACATTTAATGTTATGACCTCGAATTTCAGATCCATTTCCTTCCTCCCTTGTCACCCATTCCCTCTTGGGAGATAAGTAATTCAGTATATGTTGTACATGTCTAGCTATGCAAAATATTATCATAGTAGATATATTGTACAAGGCTGCTTATAATTCCCTCCCACTCATCCCACCCCCCACCTGGTCCATTCCCTACATGATCCTGTCCCTCTTCTATAGTGGGTACTTCTAACCTCCCCTCACCCCAAGGATGCCCTCCCATCCATCATCTCTCCTCTCATCCCCCTTCCCCCTATCCTGCTGCAGGTTGAGATATCCCATTTAGTATGTATGTCATTTTTCTCCCTGAACCAAATTCAATGTGAATGTGGTTTTGCCTTTTTTAGCCTTCCTTATTCTCCCCCTCCTTTGCAACCACTTCCCCTTGCTTCTTCTACATGGGATAGTTTACCCTACCCTGTCTCTCCCCATCTCCTCTTGCCACTTTCCTCTCTCACCTCATAATTTCATCCCTTGGGTATTCTCCCTTCCCAACAAATTCAACCTATGCCCTCTATCCATATATAACTGTAACCATATACACACACATTCACATATATATTCATATGACCACACCCCCTTCTTCCATTATTTTCATAGTGAGAAAGCTATCATCAGTCACAGTTATTGCTTTTCCATATAGGAATGTAAATAGTTCAACTTTGATAAGTTCCTTTTGATTTCTTTTCCCTGATTACCTTCTCAGGCATCTCTTGCTTCTTGTGTCTGGATGTCAAATTTTCTATTTAATTCTGGTTTTTTTCTCAAGAATGCTTGAAAGTCCTCTATTCCACTGAATGACCATATTTTCCCCTGAAACAAAATACTCAGTTTTGCTGGGTAGGTGACCCTTGGCTTCATTCCCAGTTCTTTTGCCCTCTGGAATATCATATTCCATGCCCTTCGATCACTCAGTGTAGAAGCCCCCAGGTCCTGGGCTATTTGGATTGTGTTTCCACAATATTGAAATTGTTTCTTCCTGGCTGCTTGAACTATTTTCTCCTTGATCTGGGGATTCTGGAACCTGGCTATAATATTCCTGGGAGTTTTCTTTTTGGGGTCTTTTTCAGGAGGTGATCAGTGGATTCTTTCAACCTCTATTTTGCCCTCTGGATCTAAAACATCAGGGCAGTTTTCCTTGAGAATTTCTTGAAGGGTGATTTCTAGGTTTTTTCCTTGATCATGGCTTTCAGGTAGTCCAATAATTTTTAAATTATCTCTCCTGGATCTATTTTCCACGTCAGTGGTTTTTCCCATGAGACATTTCACATTGCCTTCTAATCTTTCATTTGTTTGTATCTGCTTAACAGCATCTTGATTTCTCATAAAGTCATTAGCTTCCATTTGCTCCAGTCTAACTCTGAAGGAATGAATCTCCTCAGTGAACTTTTGAGATTCTTTTCCATCTGGCAAATTCGACTTTTTAAGGCATTCTTCTCCTCATTGCCCTTTTGGGCCTCCTATGCCATTTGAGCTAGTCTATTTTTTAAGGTGTTGTTTTCCTCAGTCAGGCTGTTGACCCTCATTTCATACTTTTCCTGCATCCTTCTCATTTCTCTTTCTAATTTTTCCTCCACTTCTCTTATTTGATTTTTAAAGTCCTTCTTAAGGTCCTCTATGGCCTGCAACCTGCTCATGGTTTCGCCTGGGGCTTTTGGAGCAGGACTTCTGACCTCACAGTCCTTTTCCTGCTCTATGCCCCCAAAATAGGAGTCTAGGGTTGCATTTTTCTGTTTCCTTTGCCTTGGCATGTTGCCACTTAATTACTTGACTTTTGGGCTTGTTGCCACACTATGGCTTTGAGGCCAGCTAGAGGAATTTTCGTCCCGAACGTGTGGGGGGCAACTTCCGTTTCTGGCAAGCTGTAAACCTACCCACGACTTCCACCCTAGATCACAATCCCGATCCAGGGAGGTTAAAGCAAGAGCGATTACCCCCCAAGACTGATCGCTGGATCTCCCTATAAATTTGCAGGCTGGGAGCGGGAGCTGCTTCTGAAAACTACAAAATGGCGTTTGTCCTCAGCGGCTTCCAGCCCCCAGGGGAGGGAGCTGACGCATTCCCTAATACCAGTCCCAAAGTCCATAGGACACTAACCTCTTACTTTGTCCCAGGCAAGTCTATGTGGATAATTCTGGAGTCGCCACAGCTCCTGGTGTTCTGGGGTTCCTCCAGCTGCCTGCTGGCCCTGACACCCTGGGGCTAAAACCTCGGCTCATGCGGACCTGGGCTCGGCTCGGCTCAGCTCCTGTGCTCTGCACGCTGTACTCTGCCAGGTCCCAGACCACTGCGCTGGTCCTTCTTGCAGGGCTGCTGGGCTGTCCTCAGTAGGAGTTTAGCTTCTCTGTGTCGTTCTGTGGGTGCTGGGGCTCCAGAAGTTGTTCAGAGTCCCCTTTTACATCGTTTGGGGGGAATGTGGGGGCAGAGTGGCTTGGAAGAGCTGTTTCTACTCCGCCATCTTGGCTCTGCCCATGTAAAGCATTTTCAACCTGGCCCTGTCCTTTCTTTTAATCTACTATTTCATCACTACCCTTCACTACATAAGTGTACAGTCACATTGACCAGCTTGTTATTTCTCACACATGATGCAACATTTCCAGTGTTCATAACTTTGTACTTAGAATCTTAGGCTTTACACAAGCCTTCGCTCTAGTCATACCTTTTACAGGTTTTTCTGGTTTCCTCCACCTATTGGTGTCTTCCCCTCCAAAGTGGCTTTATGCCCACATGTACTTTGAATGTATCTGGGATGTGCCTGTGGATGGACTGGAACCAGTATGTAATATAGTTCACAAGACCCAATGATTAAATTATCAGTGTGAGCATTTATACTATGAAAACTGACAAATGCTACAAATCAGGGCTTGATTTGTTATTTTTGTGATTACCTAAACATTAAAAATGATAAAGAAAATGTTAATCAGGTAGGTTCAACATAAAGGCTTGTTTTGCATACTTTTTATGTTTGGAAGACTGTTTATTGAACATCTGTGATAATATCCCTATATTATCCACATTAGAATGTAAGCTAGGTGGCACAGTGAAGAGAGCACTGGCCCTGGAGTCAGGAGGAACTGAGTTCAAATCCTGCCTCAAACACTTGGCACACTTACTAGCCATGTGACCTTGGGCAAGTCACTTAACCCCAATTACCCTGCCCTCTCCCCTCCAAAAAAAAAACAAGAATGTAAGCTCCTTTTTCCTCTGTATCCCCAGAGCTTAGCATGGTCACTACTTAATAAATGGTGGTTGATTAGTTCATTGAAATGGATATACAAAACACATGCATGCATATAGTATACACTTTTGTGATGATAGAAACTCACAATAATTATTCTGAATGAATTAGTGAATTAAAAAAGTGTTAAGTATTTGTTAGTTTTCTATAGATCATTTACCATGAGAACATACTAAATCATGACCTCTCACTAAACAATTTAAGGTGGTATAGTGAGAAAATATTTTTCAATATATTTATTTTATTTATATTAAAATACATACATATATATAATTTAATATTATAAATGACTTTAGTCATTTCTCAATATATACTTTATTCTCATTTTAAAATATTTTTCCTCAATCACATATAAAAGTATTTTTTTTTGTTCATTAACTTTTTTTTATTAACCAAATGCTTTATTAACTTCTGGTTTACATCATTCATTTCCTCCAGATTTTGAGTTACAATTTTTTCCCCGTTTCTCCCCTACCCATCATCCCAAAATAGCAGTCCCACAAGATATTGCTTCCTCCAATCTGCTCTCTCCCATATCTTCTCCCATACCCCCTTCGACTTTTCCATTAGAGTAGGTGAATCTCTGTGCCCCAATGCCTATACATCTTATCTCCCAATTATATGCGAAAAGAGTAATAATAGTAATAGGGGTAAACTATCTCATGTAGAAGAGGCAAGGGGAAGTGGTTGCAGGGGAGGGGAAGAAGGGGAAGGCAAAAATGCAAAATCATATTCTCGTTGAATTTGGTTCAGGGAGAGAATAACATACATACTAAATGGGATATCTCACCCTGCAGGAGAGTAGGGGGAAGGGGCATGAGAGGGGGGATGATGGAGGGAAGGGCATTCTGGGGGAAGAGGATGTTAGAAGTATCCACTTTTGAAGAGGAACGGGATCAAAGAAAGGAATGGGTTACAATATATCTACTATGGTAATGTTTTGCTTAGCTATACAAGTACAACTCATACTGAATTGCTAATCTTCCCAGAGGGAGTGGGTGACAAGGGAGGAAGGGAATGGGTCTGAAATTCAAAGTTTCAAAATTAAATATTTCAAATATATAGAAATACTGTTATTAATACTATTTTGCATGTAATTGGGAGATAAGATGTGCAGGCATTTGGGCACAGAGATTCGCCTTGCCAAAATGGTAAAGTTGAAGGGGGTATGGGAGAAGATATGGGAGAGAGCAGATTGGATGAGGGGATATCTTGTGGGACTGCTGTTCTGGGGTGATGGGTAGGGGAAAAATGGGAAAAAGTGTAACTCCAAATTTGGCTGAAATGAATGATGTAAACCTGAAGTTAATAAAGCATTTGTTTAATTAAAAAAAATGAATAAATATAAAAAAGAGAAAAAATTAAAGACATCATATATTTTCTACAATTACCTAAGTTAACTTTGGTTCTGAACTGCTAGATATCTTTGAATCTTATTTGCTGTGGTCCCTGGATAGCATTTAAAGATGAACATAAAATGTATGTCACTTTTAAAGCACTCAAAGGTATTATTAAACTATAAAAGGAAAGTGCTAGGTCATATGGGTTGAATACAAAGTCCTACTTTTTTTTCTAAAAACATCTAACATATTGCTAATGAATTTTAAATATGATGAAAAAACGCTGTCTGGTGGTTTCCCCTAAATTGAAAATTGCTAAATATTCTGTAAGGATTTTCTTTTCCTTTTTGTATATATCTATATCTGATCTATATCTATATCTATATCTATCTACATATATACAAATTTTACTTATATCTATCTACAGATATAGGTAGATATAGATATAAATAAAATTTGTTATATTTGGAGGGATTAAAGAAAAAATAATATTTGCTTGGTGATCTAAGTGAAGGTGCTATGACAGCTAATTTTTAGAAACCATAATCATCAATTTTATATGAAAAGGATGTATTTATTTAAAAATAACTAGTTAGTCATTGACCAATAATATAGTAAAAATATTTATATTAAAGTGTGATGTATACTAATTGCATTATGGTTTAGTAGGTATCTTAGAAATTTAGATTCACCAAACATATATTAGACATCTACTATGTATAAGGCACTTTGCCAAACCTTTGGAATATAAAGATGAAAAATGAAAGTGTCTCAGACCTCAAGGGACTTATACTCTACTGTGAAAAAAGACACACATATAAATAAACTTAATGGAAATTAGTAAGTTTTGCAGGGAAATGAAGAAATCAGAGTAATTAATAAAAGAGTATTTGAAAAGAGAGAGAAGATTAAATCTGAAATGAAAAAAGTCTAGTAAGAAACCTAATTGCTGATGAAATAAAGGGGAATATATTTAATGAAATGATGCTTTCTAATGTATTTGGTATTTTCTTGGTAGATCTGTTTTGATGTGACAACCCTCAGTTTGTGGAAAATTAGCTAGTTTTTATTGTAGGAAATTGAAAAGCTTCAAAAGAAATAAAATCAAACGGGAAGGGGGTGTAGTCAAGATGGCAGAATAGAAACAGCACTTCCACACAGCAGCTCTGGCTCCCACCACTTCCAATTTATGTAAAAGGGAACTCTGAACAAACTTTGGAAATATAGAACCCACAAAATGACACAGAGAAGCTAACCTCTCACTGAGGACAGGCCAGCAGCCCAGCAGGGGGCTGCCAGCACAGCACTCTGGAAGCTGACCCCAGCCCCAAGTGAGCCAGAGGTTTTAGCCCCAGGGCAGCCTAACCAGCAGCTGACTGGAGAGACTTCAAAACACCAGTAGCTGTGACGTCTCCAGAATTACCAATGCATAGATGCCAAGGACAAAGTGAGGGGTCAGTGCAGAATGAACTTGAAGACCAGTAATTGGGAGTGCCTGGCTTTTGCCCCCAAGGAAAGAAGCCACTGAGATGCTTCACCTAAGCCACAGCCACACAGCAGCTTCAGCTCCTGACCTGCAGACTGTAGGGGGATCCAGCAATCAGTCTGGGGGTAAGCACTCTTGCTTTAAACTTCTTGGATCTGCATTGTGTCCTGGGGTGGAGGTCTTGGGGTGTGTGAACAGCTTGCCAGAGCATGTGGAACCTTCACAGAGGGCACCCAACTAATACCGCAAGCAGCTAAGAAAACCCAAATGTTTTGGATGTAAGCTCCCCTGGCTGGGGGCTGAGTCCTACTGTGGCAGCAAGCCTAAAAGTCAAGTAATTGAATGGCAACATGCCTAGGCAAAGGAAACAAAATAAACAGAAAAATTCAAGATTAGACTCCTATTTTGGAGGCAAAGATGATTGAAGCATGGAACAGGAGTAGGAATGTTAGGTCAAAAATCCTGCACCAAAAGCCCCAAATGAAAATATGAGCTGGTTACAGGCCATAGAGGACCTTAAGAAGCAGATAAGAGAAGGGGAGGAAAAATTGGGAAGAGAAATGAGAAATATGCAAGAAAAGTATGAAATGAGAGTCAATCGCCTGACTGAGGAAAATAACACCTTAAAAAATAGACTAACTGAAATGGCAAAAGAGGCTCAAAAAGGCAATGAGGAGAAGAATGCCTTCAAAAGCCGAATTTACCAGATGGAAAAAGGATCTCAAAAGCTCACTGAGGAGAATCATTTCTTTAGAATTAGACTGGAGCAAATGCAACCTAATGAATTTATGAGAAATCAAGATGCTGTTAAAGAGATCCAAGCAATTAAAAGAATAGAAATATGAAAGAAATAGAAAAAAGATATGAAATATCTCATGGGAAAAACCACTGACTTGGAAAATAGATCCAGGAGAGATAATGTAAAAAATATTGGACTATCTGAAAGCCATGATCAAAGAAAGAACCTAGAAATCATCCTTCAAGAAATTCTCAAGGAAAATTGCCCTGATATTTTAGACCCAGATGGCGAAATAGGGGTTGAAAGAATCCAGAGATGACCTCCTAAAAAAGATCCCCAAAAGAAAACTCCTAGGAATATTATAGCCAGGCTCCAGAATTCCCAGATCTAGGGGAAAATATTATAAGCAACCAGGAAGAAACAATTTGAATATTGTGGCAAAGCAATCGGGATAGAACAGGATCTGGCACCTTCTACACTTAGAGATCAAAGGGCTTGGAATATGATATTCCAGAGGGTAAAGGAGTTGGGATTAAAACCAAGAATCACCTACCCAGCAAAACTGAGTATTTTGTTTCAGGGGAAAATATGGTCATTCAGTGGAATAGAGGACTTTCAAGCATTCTTGAGGGGAAAAAAATAACAGAATTGAATAGAAAATTTGACATTAAGACAAAAGAGGCAAGAGATGTTTGAGAAGGTAAACAGGCAATAGAAATTATAAGGAATTTATCAGAGATGAACTATTTACTTTCCTACATGGAAAAATGATAAGTGTTACTGATGAAGCTTTTCTGACTAGGAAAATAGTTGAAGAAGGGTATATAGACATATGAATACATATGTGAATGTGTGTACATATGTTTACAGGTATACGTGGATAGAGGGCACAGGTCAAATTTAATAGGAAGGGATGACTCTTTTTTTTGGAGGGCAATTGGGATTAAGTAGCTTGCCCAAAGTCACATGGCTATGTTTTTTTTTTTTGTTGTTGTTGTTGTTTGTATGTGCGTTAAGTGTCTGAGGCCGGATCTGAACTCATGTCCTTCTGACTCCAGGGCTGACGCTCTACTCACTGTGCCACCTGGCCGCCCCGGAAGGGATGACTCTTAAAAGGTGAAATTAAGAGGTGAGAGAGGAATATAAGTAGACCAGATGGGGCCAGACAGAATGGGGCAAACTATCTCATAGAAGAGGCAAGGGAAAATGTTTACAAGGGAGGGGAAGAACAGGAAGGAAAAAGGCAAAACCTTATTCTCATTGAATTTGCATCAGGGAGAGAATGACATACTTACTAAATAGGATACCTCACCCTACATGAGAGTAGAGGGTTAGGGATGAGAGGGGAAATGACGGAAGGGAGTGCAGGCTGGGGGGGGGAGGGAAGTTGGAAGCACCCACTTTTGTTAAGGGACAGGATAAAAGTAGGGAATAGAACAAGTGGGAGGTGGGAAAGGAGGGAGGAAAATATAGTCAGTCTTTTACAATATATCTAAAATGGTAACGTTTTTCATAGCTACAGATGTACAACATAATACTGAATTGCTTATCTTCCCAGAAAGAGTGGGTAACAAGGGAGGAAAGGAATGCACCTGGAATTCAAAGTTTTAAAATAAAATCTTTTAAAATATATAAATTCTATTATTAATACTATTTTATATATAATTGGGAAATATGACATATGGGCATTGGGTCACAGAGATTCACCTTGCCCTACTGGAAAAGTTGATGTGGGTGTGGGAGAAGATATGGCAGAGAGCAGATTGGATGAGCGGATATCCTGTGAGACTACTATCCTGTGGTGGTGGGTAAGTTAAAAATGGGGAAAAAAATTGTAACTCAAAATCTGGTGGAAATGCATGATGTAAACCAGAAGTTAATAAAGCATTTGAAAATAAAAAGAAAGAAAAGCAAAGAAAGTATTCAGAAATGCATAATAACACAGAAATGAGAATGAAGAGATTGTGGTTTGAGTGTCATTTGTAAGAATTACTGAATTTGTATATGCAAGTTGCAGCTAAATGGCACTACAGATTGAGCCATGTCAGGAAGACTTGAGTTCAGATTTTGGCTCACAAATTTCCTAGCTCTAAGACCCAGGAAAAGACACTTGATCTTTAAATTTGTCTCTGTTCCATCATCTGTAAAATGGAGATTAATAAAGTATCTACCGAACAGGGTTGTTGTAAAGATCAAATTAGATAATCTTTGTAAAGTGTTTTAAAATCTTGAAGTGTTGCATAAATGCTAGTATTCATTATTACATAGTGGCTATTAAAATTGTTTATTTTTTTGGAACACGTTTCTTTATATTTTGAAGATTAAATACTTCATATGAATGTTAACTTAGTATGTTAAAGAGATATCATAAAGAAAGTGACGTGTAAATTGTAAAATATCATGTTATTGTATTAATTGTACATGAAGAAGTCAGGTGTGGTAGAGAGTTGAACTTGAGTGAGTAAATCATGAATTCTATTCCTGTCTTATATACTTTCTAATTATGAAAACATGGATAAAGTGTTTAGGTTTTTGTGTTATCCAGAGAACTCATACTATTAGTTACAGAGGAGTGCTTGTTTCAATTGATAAACTTTCCACAATGGAAATTCAAATCTCTGCACAGAAAAATTATAGGTCTGGGCCAGGAGGAAATATTCTTATATGATACCTATCTACTAGCATTGGAATTATCAGACATTAGCTTTCCAGTATATTAATAAAAACTCATTTATTTATCCTTTTTGTTTCTGGTTTCTACATTATAGCCTTTAATGATTCTCTTTTTCAGAATAACAGATTGGAAAAAGTCCTCAAGGCTATCTTATCTAATTTATACGTGAATGAGAATCATATTTTCTACATATCCAACAAGTAAAGCTGCAATTAAACATTTTTTTTTACCTCAGATAAGCACCCAAAACAATCTCCTAAGAGATGACAGGGAGTATATCCTCAACTGATTGGGGCAAAGAATAGTTTAGGGAAGGATAGGAGCTCATCCTAGCCCATTCTCTGTAACTTCCTGTTTTTGTAATCATTTTTGCTAATTTGATGCTAAACACTCTCTCCCTCTTTTCTATCTGCTATAGAACATAGTCTGTCAATGCCCTTCCCTAAATTTGTCTCCCTGGAGCATATTCCCAGTTTACCCACCATAAAAACAATTTGTGGAAACTTAATCATTTGTTCCAATTTTAATCATTCCCCTGTTGTTTCCCAAAGGACTTCTGAGAAAATAGAAAGATTGTATGATTGGTTAGGCCATCATAGACAGGAAAGGAATTTGGAGTGGCAGATGGTAGAAAGATTGTGAAATGGCCAAGGATATCCTCGATAACAAAGCACGGACATATATTATTTATTTGGGATCACAATTACCTGAAGACTCTCTCACTGAAATTCATTAGAGGAGTTTATTTTTGGAAAGAACTTTTAGTTACAAGTTTGTTGAAGCCCTTTTTCCTAAGGCATAATATAAGGGTACTTTGTTGTTGAATGGTGGTTATGCAGTTGCCCTGAATTAGGTTTTTTATTGTTTACTGAAGACAGACCAATTCCTCAAATGCAGTTGTTTGTTCTTTTGATCATTTGCATTATTATTGAAACTTCCAGAATATTTTGGGTTACATACTTCCAAACACTTGATTTACTTAGCCATTCCCATTGTCTGAATTGCTTTGAAGTGTCCTTGAAACAAGTGAAAAGCATATATTCTTTTTATATTAACTAGGCTGTTTACAAAGTGGAATGTTTATCATGTACTGACATGTTTTAGAATATTGTGGGCTACTATATTACAGGTTACTATATCACAATGTTTATCATGTACTGACATGTTTTAGAATATTGTGGACTACTATATTACAGATTACTATATTAGAAAGAATCTTGGATCATGATTGATGTAGAACATTCCTTAAGTTTTGAAATACTATATTTCAGTCTTCTCACTTTATAGATCAGTCAATCAAGTTGAATTTGTTTAATATCTATTATATACCCGGCACATATACAGAAACAGAGGCCCAATAAGATAAATGACTTTTGATGTTTTTCGACTCCCAGGCTTATGGTTTTCTAGTAAATTTTATTCTGTGGCAACTATGGCAAGGGAGGTAGATGAGAGAGATGAATGAATGAGTTTACTTTAAACATTTCTCTGCTCAGTAGAAATCACTTGATCCAAATCACAATAGATTTTATTCCCATACAAAAGCCAATATGATGGTCCTGTGTTAGAGATGGAAATGATGTTGCTTAATTTACTGAGAGATACTAAAATATTTATTTGCAAAATTTAGCAGAGGGGAAAATAATTACAGGGTGACAGAGATGATCCAATGCATAATGTCTACTGATATTTTAACCTATAAAGAGAAATAGTGAACATAAATTCAAGGCTTTAAGATTACTAGTGAATTTAAAATTGAGAACTGTAGCTTCAGCCTATAATAGAAAGAATAGAAAAAGACAAATCCTTGTAACTATTACCCTTGGAATGTTATGTACATGGAGAAACACAAAAGAGAGGAAGACAGTCATGCAAACATTTTCATGTTGCACAGTGAGATGAAGATACTTTGAGGGATTGAGCCAGATCTTATTGGATACTACTGGTTCTTCAAAATGCACTTTTCCTCATGTTCAGAATGAAGTCTAGTGAATTTATGGGTGATTTGGATGACATATAGGAGATAGAAATTTCTGATATTTCTGGCCCAACATTTCTTATTAAGTGGTTGAATAAAGATCATTTTTCTATTCCTCAGTGTCACCCTCTTGTAATGATTTTCCTATTATTTGCAATCCGTCTAAGTAATAGTATAAGTTAGACCACAAAAAATAATAAAGTATTGTACTTCAAAATTATGTTGATGTAGGTACTTAATTGGAGCAACAAAGGGCTTTATATAATGGCCTTTCAACAGCTTTCTCAAAATACTTTTGATTAATTAGCTAACTCAAACCTGGACCTTTTAAAATTCAAGGAGTCTAGTCAGAACTTAGTATGTTTGCTAATGTCACTCAATGATTAGCAAATTAGCAAAATAGCCTTTACAAACAGTTCTGTTAACATAAAGGTTGAAAAATATTAAATTTCCACAATTCAAGCCAATCATTTAGGTTGTTTTGGAATATCTGTTTATGTTCTTAAGGGTAAAGGCAATTCAGTGTCTTGGGTTATAATCACAGAAATATCAACAGTTCTTGATTGCTTATATTTTGATTAAAACAAATCAGTACTCTGAGGTTTACTATTTAATAACTTTTGCAATCTAGATACAACCTAGTTTTCTAGACTTGTTTCACGTTATTGTTCTTCTGATACCTTATATCACAGCTAAATTGGATTACTTTTTCTTGTCAATTCATGACATTTCTTATTCTTTCTCCCTGGGCTTTGCTTCTGTTGTTTTCTGTCCTTTGAATTCTTTAACTTTGGCCTTTCATCATCCATAACTACATTTGCAGCTTAATTAAATAACATTGTCCTGTTTCAGAGACCTTTGTTGGTTTTCCTAATTATTAGTGCTTCCCTTACGCCCAAAAGATTGCTTTTTACTATTTTATATTTACTTCTTTGGGTTCCAGTTGTTTCATCCATGAGGATATAAGTTCCCAGAGGGCAGGGAGTTTTAAATTTTTGTCTGTTTCCTCAGATAGTAGCAATGTCTAGCCCATGGCATAGGGTTAAAAGAAATTTGAATTGAAATGGTATGACTTACCATGGATTTTAACAGAAATTGTATAATTTGAAGTTTCCTTTCTATAGTGTATTCCTTTCAAACTTTTTGGAAATACAAATTGAAAAAAAATCCCATTGTGTTTGAAAAAATGTCCTAAATATAAAACTTATAGAAAAATATAGACATCAAAGAGCAAAACCAACTATATTTTCAAGTATATCAAATAAAATTCCCTTCTGAATAAAGTCTTCACTTTTCTTACTTTAAAAAAACATTTTCTTCAAGTTCTGGGTAGGAATTTATCTTGCCAGGCTTTTCAGAATAGGTTTTTCTGTCTGCGTGTACTGACATGTTGGTTGGTCACAGCAGTTCTTATAAGATCTTCATTCTGATGTGGATGATCATTCTTTGTTGGGGGGATGAGGTTGATGGGGTAAGGGGATGAAACATCCATTACTGGAAAAAGAATGTTAATATTTTCTACAGCTATGTATTTTCTCATTGTTTTGAAGATATTAGCCATACTCAAATTTAAAGCCCCAAACTTCCTGAATTTTTTCTCTTTGATACTGAGAAAATAAATTAAAAAAAATACTTCTTATTGTTCTGTCGATAGAGTAGAATAGAATAGAATCACCAGAAATGGAAAAATGTGATACCTAGAAGAATTTTACTTCTGAGCCAGTGAAATAGAGACTGGAGAGTTGGATATGAGACTGTAAGACTAGAGTTCAACTCATGTCTGTGTAATTTGCTAGCAGTGTAAAAACCATCAAATCACTTAACCTTTCTAAGGACCTCTGATAAAATAGATTAACAATGAACATAATAACAACTCATGGAAGAAAAAAAATCTAGATGTAAAACACTGTACAAATATTAAAGTTTTATATAAATGTCAATTTTATATAATTAACATACAAATCAAACACCAGAATTGTACGAACCACTTAAAAGTTTTTCCTCATGTAGGCTTTGATCTTTCAGAGTTATTGCTATATAAGTTTATAATATAGGTACTGGGAAACAGAACTATACAATTTTCCTGGGCTTATTTTTGTGAATCTTGGGATAGTAAAAACTTGCCTAACTGGAACCCTTAACTAAAATGTATGTTTCTACAATCTAATTCTAAAGATGAGGAAAACATGAAAGTGATCAGGAAAGTTGCTGTCAAGTAATAGCGGAGATCTTTTGAAAAAGAGCCAAGTAATCTTACTTCAAAAGGCAACATTTTGACAACTGTATAGAAAT